>WSYH01009028.1:20000-23258 GCA_036426205.1 Ascaphus truei | reverse complement strand
ATGTGAGAAAAACTTGCTGGACTGCAGAGTGTGGTGGTGAGGCTGGCTGACCAATGTGAGGGGGGGTGCTGACATGTGAGGGGGGAGATTGGGTGCCTGACATGTGAGGGTGTGTTGGCTGCTGACAATGTGAGGGGGGGTGGGCTGTGCTGACTAAAATGTGAGAGGGGGTAGGCTTAGCTGGACATTGAGGTTAGGGTTGTGCTTCTTTACCTTGTTCTGTGGGATTTTTTTCTTACATTGTGAAGGGGGGGGTGGTGGGCCTGCCTGAACGTTTGTGGAGGGTGGAGTGCTGACTTGTTAGTGGGGGGCTGCTGACATGTGCGGGGGGGTGGGCTGCTGACATTGACAGAGATGGGTGGGTGAGTGGGCTGCTGACTGTGAGGGGGGGTGGCTGCTGGCAATGTGAGGGGGGATGGGCTGTCTGACATGTGAGGGGATGTTGGAGCTGCTGACATTGAGGGGGGGTGTTGGCTGGCGGTGAGGGGGCTTCGGCTCGTGAGGTGGGGGTGGGGCTGCTGGCATTGAGGGGGGTGGGTGGCTGCTGGCCATGGGTTGAGGTGTGGCAATGATGGGGGCTGCTGACAGGTGAAGTGCAAGGGATGGGAGTGATGTGAGGTGCAGGGGGGGGTAAGCATAGTGAGTTGCCGAATGGGGAGGGTATAGATATGTTTGCAGGGGGGGCAGACAGCGATGTTCATAAAAAAACTTACAGGGGATTGGGAAAACGAGTGTGTCATAAATTTGAAGAGGAGGGGGAGAGAGTAAGTCCATTATTGAAGGGGAGGGGGAGAGTGGGGTCCTATTGAGGGGAGGAGGGAAGAGTGTGTCATAAATTGAGGGGATGGGGAAGAAAGTGTGTTCATATTGAGGGGAGGGAGATGTGTGTCCTATTGAGGATGAGGGGGACGAAAGTGGTCATAATGAGGATGGTGGAGGGGGAGAGTGTGTCATATGAGGGGCGGTGGAGAGTTCATAATTAGGGGGAGGGGGAGATGTCATATTGAGGGGAGGGGTGAGCCTTAGTCATATTGATGGAGCGGGAGGAACAAATTTTTCATATTTAGTGTAAAGCAGGTGCTATCTATCCATATTTTTCTAAGTTTACATGTTTCTCTAGATCATTGTTCATATTTATTTTATTATTTTAAGAGTGTCACTATTGAGGGGGCGGGAGAAGTGTCATATTGAGGGGAGGGGGAGAGAGTCATATTGAGAGGAGGGGACAGAGAAGGTGGAGATTTAGCAGGAGGGGTAGAGAGAGTTCATATTGATGGAGGGAGAGTGTCATATTGAGGGGAGGTTTGAGAGTACGTGGTTTCATATTGATGGAGGGAGAAGAGTGTCATAATTGATGGAGGGGGGAGATTGTGTCCTATTGGCAGTGATGTGGGGAGAGTGTGTCATATTGAGTGTAGGGGGAGAGTGTCAATACTATGAGAGGAGGGGGGCGGGTGAGATTTTTTAGGGGAGCGGGGGCAGCGTGTAATCTCCATTGCGGCGCACGCCCCGGGTGGGCACTGCATGAATTGTGTGTTGGGGGTGTGCTGCCCCTTTGCTTCTGACTTGTGGGGGGGTTTTCTTGACATGGGATGCTGACTTGTGGGAAGGGGGGGCTGCCTGACATGGAATGGGCTGTGGGGATGTTGAGGTGGGTCTTGTGTGTTTTGCTGTGGCGGATGGGGTCTTGTGTGGGTTTGGTGCAGTGGGGCGCTCGGGTCATCTGCGCCGCTCGCTTGGAGTCTCGTCCAGTTGCTCGTCGGCGGGGTTCCACCTAAGGGGGGCGATCTGCGGCTGTGCCTGCTCTGCTCGGTGCTAAGGCGGCTCGCTGCTGCTCTTCTGCTTATTTCCCCCCGTGCGGAACCCCGCACCCCTTTTTTTTCCTTTTCGCGTTCGGCCCCCTTCTCACTTTAATCAAGGTTGGGCAGGCCCCCTGCTGATAGCATGTGTACATAGTGTACCGAATGCTGCACTAAGTAAATAATCAATAGGGCATGGCCGAAGATTTCACATGCCTGCAATATGACGCTCTTGTCCTTTGCAAAACACCGGTAACTAAGAGTCTAGGGGGAGGGGTACAACTGTAAGAAAATGTTCCCATATCATTTTGCAAAATCCCGTCCCGCACAATGAAAACACAAATATTTTGTTAACGTGTCAATATTTTAATACTACAATTAAAAAAGTTCAATATTTATTAATTAAAACCAACGCAAAAAACCGTTCTTAATAAACACAATGATATGGTGGAGAGAGGGATTTTTCCTTATTTTTTTTATTTACAGTCGACCGTTGTATTTACCTAACATACCGAAGCAAACGTCCCCCTCCAAATAAATTAGGGAGACATGCTGCAGCTGAAGAAGGAGCACAACCTGAGGTACCCTGTCTGGAATATATGCTAATGGTTATGAAGTATATTTAAATGAGCCCCCCCCCCCACCGTTCTGAAACGATTTTCCGTCCCTTCCCCTCATCTGGCTTGCCTGTAAAATGGCAGGATGTAATTTACAGATTGGACTTGTTAACATTCCAAACCTACATGACCAGGGTACCAGCTATCTGAAAGAGCTTCTACTATACTGTAGTTTCACTATAACTCTCATTCAGGGCCTCTGGCCAGGCCCAACTGCTTTGCCCGCTGCCGGTCCTCTTGTGCCGCCAGGGACATGGCTCTCCCCAGCTGGGCCTCCCTCAGCTGACAATGCCCATGCCGATTCTATGATGCTGCGTGTCGGGCCGCTCTGACAATCGGTGCGCTGGTAAGCAAACTGGGCTCAGCTTCAGCGCACACGTCATGAGATAGCCGGGCACGCCTGGACGTCAGAGAGCGACTCGGAGAATGGGCCCTTGTCGTGATGGAGCCCGCAGGTCGGGACAGACGAGGGCTCAAGCTACAACAACTAGGGAACAAGCAGCCAGGGCAACGAGTTGGGGTCCGGCCAGAGGTCAGCGACTCCCCAGGTAAGGTAAGTTGTGATTTAATTGGGGGGTTCCCTGTCTTTGGGGGTGTTTGGTCTGTATTTTGGGGGCTGCGGGCGATTGTCCTGTCTTGAGCGGGCTTTGGGGGTTGTTATCTGTTTTGGGTGATGGGTGGTTGTATTGTGTTTTGTAGACTGGTGGGTTGTATCTTTTTGGGGGATGGGGGGTGTTGGTTAGTGTTTGGGGAGCGGGACTTGCTGTGTTTTTGGTTGTTGGGGGGGTCGTGTATGTTTTTAGTGGTAGATGTGTTTTTGTCTGTGTTTTGGGCTGGGGGGG
>WSYH01009028.1:0-15000 GCA_036426205.1 Ascaphus truei | reverse complement strand
TAGAGTGGGAGCCTGAGATAGACACATGTTGGGCTCTATATTAATCAGTTGTACATAAATGCTGATTTCCAGATGGAGTAAATGTTCGGGAACTGCCTATTGAAAAAAGCAGGAGAGGAAACTGTAACATATTGCTGGGCACCTCTTGTAGTGACAGGTTTAAAACACAGGGGAGTATTTAATGCAGTCTAGCTGCAACACTGGGAAAATATTCATTCAAGAGAATGAACTCCATTAAAAGCAATGAGATTCTTTCCTTTGATAAATCTGGTACTGTTTTTTGCAGCAGTTTTGCATCTGGGAAATATTAGCAAATACGCCCATACTGCTCTGTTTCACTGTAGTGCATCAAGGCTGTTGACATTAAAATATTAAATCATTTGCCGTTTGCAATGTGTATATGTAGGTATCATTTTATTTACATAGCGCCAACAATGTACGCAGCACTTTACAACATTACAATGCAAGGTAAAATTAAATGAAAAACAATGGGAATAAGAGCAACAGATAAATGACAACATAAGGCAAAGGGAGACCTTGCGTCCAAGCGCTTACAATCTACGGGGTATATCGGGAGGCTTGCAGACAAAAGGAGTAAAGGTGCCTTATACAAAGTGCAGTCAGGGCAGGTTCATTGTATCTGGAGTTCATAGTAGAGGCATAGAAAATGTAATGAGATGCTTCTTTTAGCAAGTTCATTTGCAGCTGGGATTTGAATGTGGAAGGGGAACGTGCTTGACTAATATTGAGTGAAAGAGCGTTCCACAGGTAGGGAGAGATTAGTGGTGAGAAAGGTTTAAGGCTGGAGAGGGCTGGAGAGGTAAAAGTTGCAAAGATGAGACAACCTTGGGTTGAGCGTAAGAGACGAGTAGG
Source organism: Ascaphus truei (assembly GCA_036426205.1). Taxonomy (NCBI): domain Eukaryota; kingdom Metazoa; phylum Chordata; class Amphibia; order Anura; family Ascaphidae; genus Ascaphus; species Ascaphus truei. The sequence continues at coordinate 14,127 of WSYH01009028.1, read as the reverse complement.
GGTATAACGAGAGATGCGAGTTGAGATACATGGAGGTGCAGAGGACCGTAGAGCCTTAAAAGCAAGGAACAGAATGTTGTAGTTGATATGGATATTAATAGGAAGCCCGCAGAGAGAGTACAGGAGGTACACATTCAGAAGACCAGGAGATGATTCGAGCAGCAGCATTTTGAATGGATTGAAAAGGACAGAGATGTGAGACGGGGAGGCTACATAAAAGAATGTTGTTGTAATCAATATAGGAGAGAACAAGGGCCTGCATTAGTGTTTTAGTGTAACGCAGGAAGGGGCGTATTTTAGCAAAGCTTTACAAATAAATGATAATAATAATGTTGTGGATAAGAAACTGCAAGATTTAGTAACATGATTTCTATGTGGGGAGAAGGAAAGGGAGGAGTCAAATGTAACTCTTAGGTGGGTCCCCAGTGGTCACGGCGGTGAGCACCGCACACCATCCACTCACCTCTAGTCAGACAGGCCCCAGTATCTCCAGTGTGCACTCCCCTCTTACGATGGCACATTTTCCTTTTTCATGCACTATAAAATAAGCAATTTAGGGCAGAGACTTCCTAATATTCATCTGGTACTATTTTACTGCTCTGCAGTTTAAAGGTACAGTCCCCTCCTAGGACTAAAATGTACTAATGGCACTGACATGTTTAAAGAGTTAAACCTGGGCCATTCAATCTTTTTCTTTTGTCATCAAAATTCAACATCTGAAGTATTTTTTTCAACAAACGCTTTATTCATTTTGAGGGCTTCAAAGTACAAAAAAAAGTGCGTCGGTATGAAACGCGTAGGTGGTGCGTTCATGTAGTTCCTGCTTTTGTGAAGCCTGCAATAAATAGCTGATCTGCTTATGTTGAAGTCTGCCTGGGGTTATTTTCGCAAGTTTACAAGTCATTGGCTGTACTACATCATTCTTACTATCATCCAATAACTGGGAAGTCTCTCCTCCTGTATCTCACTATGCCCTCCTTATTGCTTTTTCTGTTTACTGTTTCCTCACTCCTTAGTGAATGTCCCTGTTCTCTCCAACTTCCCCACTCCCCACTGCACCATTATTTATACACCTCTCTCCCAACAACCCTCAATAAAAAACACCCACACAAATCCTCTATTCACACCCTCTATCTACTCCTTCCTGCTGCTGGGGATCTCCCCTAAGCCTGAAGCCAGACATACACACCTGATCTCCCCCACGCCTCCCTGCCATCTCTTCCCCTGTAAATGGTGTTAACCTTTTCATTTAACACTGACTAACCTTAAAACTTGCCCCACAAATCAAGCATCCCAATAGCCTGCACTCATGGCTACTGTCCCACAGTCACTTGTATCACCCATTGTGACCAAGCACACCCATCTACAGCACTTATTCCCTCACCTGCTGTCTCTGTAAGTTTCCCCTCAAACCTCTTAGATTGTAAGCTCTTCGGGGCAGGGATTTCCTTTCCCATTGTCTGATTTTTGCTGCACTTATTGTATTTTTAAAATTCCCTGTACTGTATTCTTTGTGAAGCACTTTTGTCACTATATAAATAAAGACATACAATACAATACTGGATTCAAAGTACAGAAGGCATAATTATGATCATTATATACTAAGCAACTATAAAAGAAACAGGGGAAGGAAAGAGATTAAGGGAAGGTAACTAATAAAAAAAAAAAAGCAAAAGTGGACGGCATAGGCACGTTCATTTCAACCCTCATTCCTTGTTAAAGTCGATACAGCAGAAAGCGCTTCCTCTTTCCATTTCCATCAATATTAACCCTAAAGTATGTTTAAATGATGATAATAAATGAGTTTGTAAACACGGTGAACTGAGATTTGGGAGGCGTTTGATTTATTCTGGTGACGCCCTCTTGTGACAATGACTCCCCATTCAGACATCCTGAGAAAAGAGAGCTTGTGCTTCATTTCCAAAGAAACAAATGCAGAAAAAAGGTTTGTTTTCAGCGGGGGTAACTTTGTTTAAGGAAGCTGATTAGATGCGTCGCGGAAGAGCCAGCTAAGGGCAGGTAAGAGAAGTTATAGAGGCCTCATGCCTCCTCCGGCATTTAATTTAAATGCCTTGGGGAAGAGTGCGGGGCCTCTAACCGCCGTGCCCCCCTAGGAAATCCTGCACCCCCCTGTCTGCGCACCCATGCGCTAGGGGACTGCCCATTTAATTTGGACGAATGCTCACTGTGTATGACACAGGTATGAAAATGAAATAGTACAGAAACCTCTAGCAAAAAGGGGTTTTATTTTCTCCAGCGCAAATATGAATCCTACAGCTGAGTACAGGGAAAAACAATATCATTTCCAAAGATACTATATCAAGTCCAAAACTGCTTCGAAAAGCCCCACAAGTAAAAGGTTATTGTCTGGAACCTGCTTGCTCACCGTCTGTGATTTGGCCGTAATGAAGCAGTACGCGTGGAATGTAGCTGTGCCATAAATTTCAAGAGATAAAAAGAATACAGATAGCAGTGATGAAGATATTTAGGCCGGGTAAAGCCTTTTTCCTTTAAAGGCTCAGCCAATGGCCATCACATATTAGAAATACAGGCATACCCCGCATAAACGTACGCAATGGGACCGGAGCATGTATGTAAAGCGAAAATGTACTTAAAGTGAAGCACTACCTTTTCCCCACTTATCGATGCATATACTGTACTGCAATCGTCATATACGTGCATACCTGATGTAAATATGGCATTTGTAACAGGCTCTATAGTCTCCCCGCTTGTGCACAGCTTCGGTACAGGTAGGGAGCCGGTATTGCTGTTCAGGACGTGCTGACAGGTGCATGCGTGAGCTGCTGTTTGCCTATTGGGCGACATGTACTTACTCGCGAGTGTACTTAAAGTGAGTGTCCTTAAAGCGGGGTATGCCTGTATACAGCACTCAGTGGAAATAAAATGGTATACATTGTTCACAACAATCAACCAAATAAAACTGTTACTGGTAAGGCTGATGTTTAAAAAATATATATATTTTTTTTTTGGCCCGCTGTGAGCGACTGCCTTATTAGGTCGAGGGAGAGTTAAAGTCCTTATGAATGAAAGTTTATCTCAATAATGGAAGCAGGGAACTCCATGATCCAAGTAATATATTTTGGGACAGGTTCCTGTACTGTTGTTGGGGTTAACTTTATAGACAGCTGCATACTCCTTCAGTGTTAAAGGGGTTAATTTAAGAAATCCATTTAAGGATGACAGAATCCATGTCTGGATGCGTCACTTTGTTCTTTTTTTGTTTTGATGCATTGCTCACCTTGAGACATGAGATACTGAGATGCATATTATTAAAAGCGCCCCTATCTTATGTTTCCACTATACCACATCTGGGCCTTATTCCCAATACATATGATGGTTCTTGCCGTACACGCAGTAATGTTTTTTTTTTTTTTTGCCATTTATACGTTTACTGATGTTTTGGGAATTAAGACTTTATTCTGGTGTTAAGCTTACTTAAAATGTTTATCTGAAAGCTTCACACTTTATTTATTGGTTCAAAACTCTTGTGTTCTGTTGTTAGCTGTTGTCTTTTCACAGTATCCAGGTTATAAACCAGGTCGACATTTAATCTGAACTTGGTGGTACAAACTTATTAAACATAGGTAATGAAACTGGTGAACATATAATAAAATAAGCCATGGTCTTCCAACAAAACTAGTACCCAGAATCCTTTGTACTTGTAACCTGTCTCACAGTGGGGGCTATGCATCAAAGTCTTCTGGGGCATAAAAGCACCTGATTTATAAAGGCACCAGGCATGTATAACCAGATGTGGCCTCGTTCCTTTTTAAGATACATACATACATACATACATACATACATACATACATACATACATACATACATACATACATACATACATACATACATACATACATACATACATACATACATACATACATACATACATACATACATACATACAATACTGAGTTAAGTTATGGTGAGTAAAAAAAGTGACAAAAACCCTCCACAGGAAAGCAAATATGCAAATACAACTGTATGCTCATCTGCATGTCTTAGGCAGGTCTGCAACCCACCTTTCACCATTATCACCCAGCATACAGCACTTCCACTGCAGCAAGGAATTCTGGGAAATGACATGCAAATGAGCACGCAGTGCCACTTTTTGCTTCAAAAACCATTTTTAACATGGTTCCCTATAGGCTTAAGCTTGCTGCATGGTCACAGCTTTGAGCACAGCCAGGGTTAAGGTGCATACCCAGAAAACCACCCACAGACAGCTGTTTCGACCTTAATGGGTCTCATCAGTGTGGGGTTGATTAACTGGGTATGCAAAGAAGCTATGGGATAGGGTATACCATAATACTGAGTTAAGTTATGGTGAGTAAAAAAAAATGACAAAAACCTCCACAGGAAGCAAATATGCAAATACAAACTGTATGCTCATCTGCAGTCTTAGGCAGGTTGCAACCCCACCTTCACCATTACACCCAGCATACAGCACTTCCACCCCACACTGATGAGACCATTAAGGTCGAACAGCTGGCTGTGGGTGGTTTTCTGGGTATGCCACCTTAACCTGGCTTGGCTCAAATCTGTGACCATGCAGCAAGCTTAAGCCTATAGGGAACCATGTTAAAATGGTTTTTGAAGCAAAAAGTGGCACTGCGTGCTCATTTGCATGTCATTTCCCAGAATCTCTTGCTGCAGTGGAAGTGCTGTATGCTGGGTGATAATGGTGAAAGGTGGGATTGCAGACCTTCCTAAGACATGTAGATGAGCATACAGTTGTATTTGCATATATATATATATATATATATATATATATATATACATACATCTGTAGCAATTATTAGCCTCTACAGTGTTTTGTTATAGTAGTGGCACACAAATAAACATATTGTCCAGGAGCAATCAATCCGCTCGCTATCACGGCCAAATCTGTGACACTGGCCCTTACAGTCAAGGGCAGATATCGCGCATTCAGCCGCCATAGTGCGGATCGTGCTTTGATGACGCCTGGCCATTGACTTTTAAACCCATCTTGCAAATATTGTGCCCCAGGCGGCAGAAGTCGTCTTTAATTTCAATGATAATAACCATGTATATCCCATACACATACTCCATTTACAATGTGTGTGTGTAGTGTCTGGATAGATGCACATATTACTGGTGCAGTGCAGAACAATGGCATTTTTTATTTTTAGATGCAAGCCCTTGAAGATCGGCATAAGATGAGATCTAATAAAAAATATTGGTGTTCAACCAGTAACCGCACAATTCACCTCTGTTCTCTGTTGCATGGTTATTTACCTAGTACTTTGTAGAAACCATCCTCCTATTTATGACTACTATTGGCTTAAATTGTTACTCTGTTGACTGACAGAGTAATGAGGGTTAGAGCGTTATTATGGAGGACAGGCACGTCGCTGAGGGGGCTGACATATTTGGAGAGCTGAAGTAATTGACATACTACTGTATTTGACTATTTTAACCCCATTCAATGTGTTGCAGACGCCCCTGGCAGCGCTGGCTTTCTTGTATTTCTTCAGGGGGATTTTGTTTCTTTTATTGTGCAGCCTATTGGAAATAATGAAGATAGATAGAAGGCGAGTAAAACATCCTATGAAAATGTTGTTTTTGACCTAGACTATGAGAGGATGCTCTTTTTGCGCATCCTTTATGACACCCCGGATTAAAGAGTGTCCTAGCTTGCAGACATCTAAATATGCTGTTTGTAAATCCCATTCTCACATATTCTGATATATCTTGTCAAGGCATTAAATCTTAAAGTGTAATGGGAAGAAAAACATGTATTGCCTTTTCCGGCTGGATGAATAGCATCCATCTAAGGAAAAAAGGAAGAGAATGATAAAAAGTGAGATCTACTTTATATACAGTGGATTAAAAGGGGGGAAAGTAAATATTGAAAAATGAAAAAAGGTAAATTGGTTCAATAAGAGCTCAAAGACAGTACTTATTTTTTTTTTAACGTAACTAATAAATATGAACTACAATAAGTAATATAAAAGTAGTAATGTCTTATTCGTATATAATCCATAAAATCCCTTAAAAAATTAACATTTTATATTTAATATAATGTAACACCCTGTTACAATCCAGGCCAGCCCGTACATGGCTCACTTAAATGGCCGCACTCACGTTGAGGAACTGTCAGCTACACTCGACAGGGGGCGCTACAGAGGGAATGTTCTTCTAGATTCAAAGCTTTTCCCAGGCAAAATCGACTACTGGGTACAATTAAACCGTGCCTTTGTCTGACCGTTATAAATTAGGGGAAAGTATGGTGTATATCGCATCAATTAGAATAAATCTCAGCAGCTCCTCCAATGTAACCCCTCTAAATTTACCTCAAACTAACCCCTACTGCTGAGGCAGGGGCCTGAGTTCTCTTTCTATATACATCACCCCACACTTGACCGTAGGTCAGACAAAGGGAGACGGCTATAGAAATATTTATAGCACAACGGTATTAATAAAGTAATCAGCGATAAATGCTCAAGTAACATATGATCCTCAACAGAAAGATCATTCAGTACATCTGAACATAACACTCCCCACTAAACGCTGTGCAGGTATTTGTGTCAGTGTCTATTCCAGTGGCCACCCAATCTTGGGTATAAAAGCCTATGTATTGGTGCCAGCACACCATTTTAGCTCTTATTTACTATATAGTATAACTATATAGTGTAACTATATAGTGTAAATGCTTCGGTACCCCTTTACTGGGCTTCCAGTGAGGATCCCCTCGATTGCGTTGCCTGCCTCTTGGTGTTCTACAGATGTCTCCCTACTTGGTTTCCACTCTCACGATATACTTGCACCGCTCCTTTTAGACAGCGTCCGTGTAGTCGTGCGAATCGCAGCCTAGGTCCTAGTCTCTACCGGTCAGCCTGAGATCCCTCAGGATGTGGCAGCTCTGCCCCGACATGCTCCACCGGAGCCTCATAAAGACTCCTCTCCCCCTTGGTCCTTCCTACTCTCAAGTCTCAAGAGAGACGAAGGAGCACAGCATCAAAAATGGAACAGCAACTCCAGGTAAAAAGCAAAGATATTTAATGAATCAGCTTCTCAGTACAGACAAAAGAGAGCCACAAACGCACCATTTACAAAGTATACCTTTGTCTTGTTATTGGGGTTGCCTTAAACTCTTAAGGAGTTTATGGATTTTAACCAATTGTTGTGGTAGTCCTAGGGACACCACCAGGTTACTTCTTTGGCATACATTTATGTGAGAGGGGCTGGGGGAGATGTGAGAGGCACTGGGGGAGATGTGAGAGGGATTGGGGGAGATATGAGAGGGACACTCTGCCCCCCTGTCTCTGCCCCCCCTGTCTCCCTTCAGACCTCCCAATGGTTATATACTGCCCTCCCCCCCAATGGGCTCTCTCTGGCCCCATCCCCCCCTGGTCTCTCTCCTCTGGCGCTCCCTTCCCCCCGGTTCTCTCTGCTCTGCCCCCCCTTCGGCTTCTCTTCCCGTCCCCCCCCCCCCCGGCTCTCCTCCAACGCCCCACCCCCCTGGTCTCTCTCCCCCCCCCCCCGGCTCTCTCTCCCCCCTCCCCCTGAGAGAGAACCTGTTGCTAAAAATTTTGAATCCCACCACTGGTGAGGGGATGTAATGAATGATAAAAACATAGTCCCCAACGGAATATAAATAGATACACGCACAAAATTGTGCGCTAGGGAATAACAATACTAGTACGCAACAATAATGTGCTAGATACAATAGATAGTAATACCTCCAGGGGTGGACGGAAGGTGAGTGAGGGAACTAGATGAAGATGGACCTTGAAGTGAAATCTCACCTAACTGGATAGTAAAAAGAATGGGTGTGGATAGCCCAATCAATAGGATAAGCCAGGACAATAGCAATGGAATTGCATCTCAAGCAAGCATTTGATGTATTGATCGCTTTATAAAAAGTCTCTGTATAGATAACCAAATGTCCAATCTGTTGCAAAAGTTGCAGCCTCTCAAATCAGGATAACCAATGCTTCACAAAACCGAAACCTCAAAAAGAAAAAAAGAGAGGCGCAAAAAAGCAATTAATAAAAGTGCCTTTACATAGGAAAAATGGCAATGGTGATACATACACAAGTAAACAATAATGCAATGAAATAACGTTTATACGAAAAAATAAAACCAAAGACTTTGCCTGAATGTTGGGGCTGCTGCAGATGTGCCTAATATGGGTGTTTGATAGACCTTCCTTGTCACACTCAGTCACTGGATCTTCTCCATCAAGGGTGGGAAGGGGGAGGGGTGGCACGCCGATCTTCTCCGCTCTGCTAAGCTGCTGTGCTGGGGTAGTTGCCTCCTTTTGTCCTCGCTCATGCTGCTTTGGCTGCTGTGGCTGGCTCTTATTCCTCTCCTCCGTGAAACACGGAAGTGGCGTCGGAGTCTGGACGTGACGTCAGACACCGGATGTGACACTAGTCCGTGTGCAATTGAAGGTATCCTGAGGCTGGCAGGTTCAGTCTCGAATTGAGCTGGCAGGGCTCAAGAACAGTGCTTGCTGCAATGTTCAATACTTGGTGACCCTCAGTAGGCTCCTCCTCCTATGTGTTTCATCAACATTATGCTTATGTAGCGGTCATGTAAAATGGCTACAGTCATCTCTCCTGCTGACAGTAAGGCCTGGTAAGTTGTGGGCATGCCAGCAGTAATTATGGAGGTTTGCCCTCACACCCTGGTGAGGTGCCCTGTGTATGGATGGGAGTGGTCACATGCTCTGACTCCATGGTTAGTGATGTCAGAGGTGTGTCAGCTTCCAGAGTGTGCATAAGGCACAGCACTGTGTCTAAAAGTTAGTTCTGAGTAGTTCTGCTAAGTGGAGGAGGAGTTCTGAGAGGAGTAGAGTTATGTTATAGTAGCTGAATAGGAAGACTGTGTCCAGGGACCTGGCACAGGGTAAAGACATCCCGGCTGGGATAGGGAATCCCTATTAAAGGAGAATTACACCTTTCAAAGGGAAGCACTGAATGATGATGAGTGGCTAGAGAAACTACTGTGAGGGGCAGCTAGCCCACCTCAAGCAATAAAGATGCTCTTAATTACAAACCCTCTCGTGTACATGTGTGGAGTGATTGTACAGAGAGGAGCACCACAGAGGAGTTCCTCGCCAGGACCATCCCCAAGTGACCGAAGGGACCCTGATGAGGTGGAGGCGCTGCACTGGAACTAGGTGAGGACTCAGCACACTACCTCAGCTGCCTGTCTGGACGGGTCCTCCCCACACACCATCATGCGGGAGACTCAGGAGTCCTGTTGCCAACAGGTGCACCACCAGACACTATCACACTGTAATGGGGACCGGTTAGACCACAGGGGCCAATGTGAGATTGGGTGGGTCAGGCCGGGGCACAAAAACCGTTACACTTAAATACACCGTCTGATGAAAAAACTGATGTCAGGTGTAATTACCTCTAAAGGGCCTTTTAACCGCTAGTGTGCTTTTAGTCATAAGGGAATAAGCCTGCAGTAAAAATAATGGTTAATGTCAAAACAAAAAACTCTAAAAATTATTGTGTTTAATAAATAAACAAACAAAAAAACATAAACTGCTTTACCAATAGATTGTTTTCCTTGTTACATATAAAAAAAACAGTGAGTGACTCATTCTTGTAATCTTATTCCAAGGGCCCTTTTAAGATGTTTTCTTCTTTGTTTAATTTTACAATTAATAAAAATTGCTTTGGAATTTTTGCTGATTTTTAAAAAAGTTAATTGCAGGATGTATACTTTAGCATTTTCCATTGTGATAGTTAATTACATAATTGATTTAAAGAACATGCAGGAAAAAATTATTGTCTTTCACTATTGAGTTTGACTACACCTATCGATGGGGTACTGTTAGTAAAGTCATCCATTTTGTATATATCATGTGATATCATTATATACTCACGACGTTTTTTGCTAATACTACATTTTTGTTGCTTCGGTTGCATAAACCAGTTGGTCTTTAAATGATGGTGATAGATAGTGATTCATATGGTAGCAAATGTATAAATCATGGGATTTTAGTTATTTTGTTGGATAGAATATAAACATTTGGATTGTGAATAATGAATTGTCCAAAAAGGACGATCCAGCCACAGAGGGCGAGCAAGAGCAAAATCCCGAGCCGGAACGTGAAAACCCGTAAACTTTTTGCCAAACCTCATAGTACAACCCCCTCGAGAATCGATCTACGGACAATTTAAATGGGCTTGTCAGGGAATCTCCTGTGGAACCCTCAGATCATGGAGGAAGCATGGACATCACCAGCTTTCACCCAAGAATTCTCCCCTGGACCGTATCCCCTCCAAGATATCAGGTACTTGAGACTGCCTCGAGATCTATGTGAATCCAGAATCCGACGAATTACATACTCCTCTTGACCGTCCACTAGAACCGGTCCTGAAAGGGTGGGAACAGAAGAAAAGTTGTTGCGGACCATCGCCTTTAGTATAGACATGAAAATCTGGAGGAATCTTTAAAGTATCTGGAAGCTCCAATTTAAACGCAACTGGATTTACTTGTTTCGCAATCCTATAGGGACCTATAAACCTGGGTCTGAGCTTCTTCAAATGGATGTTCCTAGTAGACAGCCAGACATGGTCTCCCATCTGGAACTGCGGAGCTGCCCATTGACGCTTGTCCAAACAATCCTTCTGCTGAAGGCAGGCTTTAGTTAAGTTGGCATGCATCCTCTTACACGAGACTGTAGCTTCTGGACTTTGTCATCCGCCGCAGGAAGTCCAGAAAGAGAAATGGACAATAGGAGATCAGAAGGATGGTACCCGTAGGCACAGAATAACAGGGACTCATGTAGAGTCGTGCTTCAATAAATTCCGAGAAAATTCTGCCCATGGGAGAAGGTCCACTCAGTTATCCTGACTGTAAGAGATGAAGCAACATAGAAATTACCCCAAAGATTGATTAGTCCTTTCCGTGAGGCCATTGGACTGAGGATGGTATAAAGACGAGAAGTGGAGTGAGATCCTCATTTCCAAAATTTGGCAATAAACTGGGAACCACGGTCGAAAACTATCTCAGTCGGACTGCCATGAAGTCGGAATATCTTCATACTGTAGTAAAAATTTCAGAAAGTTCAAAGGCAGTGGGTAACTTACTGAGTGATACAAAATGCGCATGTCTTGTGAAGTGGTCGACTACTACTAAAATGGTAGTCATACCCCTAGATGGTGGTAATTCTACGATAAAGTCCAAAGACAAGTTGGTCCATGGTCGAGTACGGACCGGCAGGGGATGAAACAACACGCAAGGCAGAGTCCGTGGTACCTGTGTTTGAGCGCAGACAGCACAGGCGGCTACAATGTCCTTAACGTCCTTGTGACTATCTGGTCACCAGAAGAGGCATTCTATTAAATCCCTGGTCTTCCTAACTCCCGGGTGACCAGCCACCTTGGATTGATGACCCCACTGCAAGACCTCATTACGAAACTGGGGAGATACAAACAACTTGGATTTTGTCACACTTGTATGCCCGCAGACCTGGCAAGACCCCAGTACTGAGGTGGGAAAGGTATTACACCACACACCCACAGCAGTGGGAGCAAGCCCGGAGTGTGGTATAGCGTTGCTGGGCCTGTAGAAAGAGTAGTTAGTAATACTTGCAACGTCCTTAGTAGTATGCGAGAGGATAGTCATGTCCGTGTGCCAATGTCCAAGGGTTCCAGAAGGTAGAGTCGTCGGGGTACAAAGCCAGGTCCAAGGATTCCAGAGAGCAACGAGGTAGAGAGCGTAGCAAGGTTCAAAGGGGTACAGAGAGCAGAGTGGTCAGAGCAAGCAGGGTCAAAGCCAGGGAAATCCAAAGGTAAAACACAGGAGCAGGATACAGCAGGGACACAGAGGGAGCACAGCATAGGTCAGCACACAGGGAAACAGGAACTATGCAGAGCGAGGAAGAAGTGGACAGACAGGGATTATAAAGGAGGGTGCACCAATGACAGAGAGGGGAGGAGCAGAGAGAGAAGTGGGAGAAGATAGGGATAGGTCAGGAATAAGAGAGGAGGAGAAAGAGGGGGCAATCAGGGGAGTAACCAGTGGAGATTGGGAGGAGGAGTCAGGGCTGTGGCAAGGCAGAGAAAAGAAACGTGTGCGCGTGTCCTCTGTAAATTGAGGATGCGCGTGCACAGGCTGGGAAAGTGAGATGGCCCGCAGGGACCGGGAGGACGTAGAGGGCGTACAGAGCCCGGAGGAGGAGCGTGTGCGCGCGCCCTGCGTGAGCGGAGGGGGCGCGTGCACAGGTCGCGTCACCAGGCGCTCGGAGTGCCACACTGCGTTAACAGTGCAGGATGAAGGCAGAGGAGCGGAGGGGACCGCCAAGGATGGCAAGGTATTGTTCGTGGGCGCAACGGGTGACTGGGAGCGGGGAGCGCTATTGCAGGGGCTTGAGGACCGCGGGGATGCGCGAGGTCTGCGGGGCATGCGCTGAGGAAGTGGGAGAGAGGTAGAAGGAACGACAGGAGTGGGACAGGGTAGAAGGTTTAACAGGAGATGGGACAGGGGAAGCTAAGGAAGGGGAAGGAATCCCCTGGATCGTCACAGTATCCCCCCCTTTAGGATCGATCGCCTTGCGATCCAACCAGGGCTTGAGGGGAAATTTCCAAGGAAAATGGAGAAGAAGTCTTGGGGCGTGAATATGGCATGCTGGAACCCAAGAACGTTCTTCTGGACCGTAACCTTTCCAGTGCACCAAGAACTGCAGAGTATTCTTAGACCAGCGGGAGTCAATAATAGACTGGATCTCATATTCTTGTTGGCCAAGAGTAGAGACAGGATTGGGTTTCCGAGAGGAAACAGGAAAGTGAGGACTGGATATGAAGGGCTTGAGAAGGGAGACGTGAAAGACTGAAGGAATCTTCATGGTCGGAGGCAGTTCAAGGCGGTAGGCTACAGGATTGACTCTTTCCAAAATTTTGAATGGACCTAGGAATCTAGGAGATAATTTTGGAGATGGTGTTTTGAGCCTGATATTTTTGGAGGATAACCACACTTGGTCGCCGGGTTTGAAAGAGGGCCCAGGTTGACGATGACGGTCAGCTTTGTTTTTTTGTTTGGCCACTGCCGATTGTAAGGTCTTGAGGATCTTTTTCCAAGATTCTTGAAGGTTGACAACATGAGAATCGGCCGCAGGAACGCCCGAAGGAGAAGGCGAGAGAGGAAGGCTACTGGGATGGAAACCGAAGTTGATAAAGAATGGGGACTCCTGAGTAGACTCGTTTCTTAGAGAATTTATGGCGAATTCGGCCCATGGCAGAAGATCCACCCAGTTATCTTGTGAGTCCGAGATAAAACATCTTAAATATTGTTCCAGGGTTTGATTCATCCTCTCTGTTTGACCATTGGTTTGAGGATGGTATCCTGAAGAAAACAAAAGCGAGATTCCGAGTCTTTGAGAAAAAGCCAGCCAAAACTTCGAAATGAACTGTGATCCACGGTCAGAGACAATAGAAATGGGAACGCCATGTAACATGAAAATTTATTTGGCAAAGACATCGGCCAGGGTGGCGGAGTTAGGAAGACCCTTGAGGGGAATAAAGTGTGCCTGTTTTGAGAACCTGTCAACTACGACCAGAATGGTGTTCATCCCTTTGGAAATGGGCAGCTCAACAATGAAATCCATTGAAATATGTTTCCAGGGTTGTTCCGGAATGGAAAGAGGTAAGAGAAGTCCAGAAGGTTTGTGATGGATAGTCTTACTCTGGGCACATACAGGACAGGCGGTAGTAAAGTCCAGAATGTCTTGATTCATTTTAGGCCACCAAAAAGTCCGTTTGATGAGATCTGCTGTTCTTTTGAAGCCTGGATGACCGACTGCTTTGGAAGAATGACCCCAAAGTAAAACTTCATTGTGAAAGCGTGGAGCTGCGTAAAGGCGACCTTCTGGTACCCTGAACCTGCTGGGAATGTGAGCTTGAGCCTTGTTGATCTCGTCCAACACATCGAAGTTGTTCGCAGAAATAATACATTTGGCAGGGAGAATAGGTTCCGAGGTTTCGCTAGCATCGGTTTCGGTGGCGAACTAGCAAGAGAGAGCATCCGCTTTAACATTGTTTGTACCCGGAATATATGAGATGGTGTAGATAAAGCGGGAAAAGAAGAGAGACCATCGGGCCTGGCGGGATCCCAAGC
>WSYH01009027.1:0-27170 GCA_036426205.1 Ascaphus truei | reverse complement strand
GTGGAGCACATTCTCCCTCCTGTTCACCTGCAGCTTACTCGCGGCGCATGTGACAACTGCACTGCGCATGCGCGACCATAACCCTGGAATCTCCGGCGATGATCGAGTCACCTGCTGGAGGATGCCGACACCGCCAAGTCCCCACCCCCCACCCCTGCCTGTAGACCGAGGTGAGTGGGGAACGGGGAAACCAGGGACCAGGCTATTATAAATAATACAATATAATAGATCATGGGAATAAAGTGCTTCATCATAAAAAGTACACTTGGAAGAGGAGTCCTGCTGGAGATCGTTACAATCTAATTGGTAAGTAGGAAGAATGTACAGAAGACTCCCCCCATTAAGCGTATAGTACATATACATATAGCAAGACTTATTGTCATCAGTGCTGCTGTCCGCGCGGTCACACTGTACAAGGGGTTAAGGCTGCATCCACAAAAAAAGACGCGCGGTCACAGCATTGAAGGATTAATCCATGCGCGGCAGACACCAGACACTGTCCAGGGCGACGCACAGTCTTTGCTGGTTCATCCGCGGACTACAGAGGACGGCGAAGTTCTCAATAACACCACACGATCGGTTGTCACCGCGGCCTTCCCACTTGGAAACACCAGTGATATCTCCAAAGACAAAAAAGTGAGAGACGGTAGTTGGGCCAATCGGATTCATATCAGGAATGGATTAGCCATCGGAAATAGCGGTGCCATTTTCAAAGATGTGCCCATGTGCTATTAAAATCACTTGCTCAATATCTGAAACACCAAGGCCATGTCCTAGAGAAAGACAGCATTTGCAGCCGAAACGTCGTATTTGATGAATAAATACATTTCTAGTTCTCTATTTCACGTTTGTGTTCATCCACTTACAAAACGTGAACTCCATAGGGTAATTAGTTTTATATTGCTTAAATACCTATTACTAGAGATTACGGCCGTCATTAACAAAAGTTGTGGCCACTGTGCTTAAAATGAGTAGAGCACAATCCTTGTAAAAAGAGGGCAAAGTTCGCTGACACCAATGGAAAGATTATTGAGATCACTGTGAGTCATTGCTGTATCCAATAGTCATTAGTCCTAAGAAAGAAAGTAGATCTGATATAAGAGGTGGTATGGTAGTTTGTAAATAAAAAAAGTAGTGGTACTACAGATCCCATTGGACTATTACATGTTGACTTTAAACCCAAGGTGGAAAGAGACCAAAACCGTTAATCTATAAAATTATAAATTTTCATTGATCATTTGCTAGAGACAATGTGACGCAATCATCATTCAACCTATATACTGTCTTACAATGTTTACTGAGTGCCCATGGGTGGGATGGACAAACCATTTAGTGAGTGTCCTTTTTTCATCTAAGGGCCTCAGCAGTAAGCGCCGAAGGCTTTTATCGCATTCCCGCCAAAAAATTGGATTGAGATTCAGTAAGCGATGAAAGGGTCAAAATCGGACATTTTTTCTTTTTTCGCCCGGATAAAAAATTATCGGCCATGCGGCTGCCCGATACCCACTTAATCGGCCACTTATCGGACTTTGGAAAATCGGATGTATTCTAGTATCTAGTAGCCCCCGATCAGGCTTATCGGTGCTGATCGGCACTCAAAAATGGAGATTTATCGGCAATTGAGTTCCCGCCAACTAAAGTGGCAAGTTTTGGGGAGAAAAGGATCGGCAAAGTTGCGGGGACCGGGCACTTAGAAAAAATAGCTACTCTACATCAATGGAGTCAATGGACGCGGGGACTTATAAATATAGAGTTGTTTTACGTTATATTGCCTCATATAAAATGTGTTTGGCATTACGGGGGTCGATGTCAATCACTCATCGGTCAACGGCTTATGTTTATTATTGGAACAACATTGTACTTTTCAATGTTATGATGATTTGCGTGTCAACATTAGTATTAATGTTATGATGTGTCAGGGAAACTCTATAGGAAACTCTTAACGGAACAGGTCACATAATATGAAACAGTTACGTAAGTGTGCTTCAATTATTATATGATGTTAACACAAGTGAACACATCTAACAAAAGATCAAGCGTATTACTAATGTTGGTATTACATTAGAGAAGTATGCCTTTGAATGTGTAATGCATGACAAATGTAAATGTAGCTGTGGTTTTCATTTACATGTACTTTGTGACCTCCCTCTTTTGATGACGTCCGCAATTGGACACAAATAACAGCATGTTTACATTGTAACATGCATTAGAATTCAACTTCAGCTACGTATTACAACACATCTCATAATAGTTACTATTTTTTACACCGATGGAAACCTAATCAATAGCAAGTATTCCTGATGGAATTAAATTTATGCATATGACATACAATAGTTCATGTGAAACCAGTGACAAATAACATGCCAAATTAGACATGTTGCAACGTACTTTTTACAACGTCAATGTCATGGTTGATCCTACTGAGATGATGAGATGTTTGCGTTCCAGAAGTGTGGTGACATGCCATTACACATTCATAAATAACTTGCAAATAAAATTCTGTACAAAGCTTAAAATTACTCAGGTCAAGATTCATGATTTGCCTGGGAACACACAAAAAATCCTTTTAATGGACTGGATACACGTGGAGGTAACAACTTGGATATGTTTAATGTTAACACCTTGAACTTCATCAAGTCACCTGACATCATTATATAGGTAGTAAGGAGCCAACTACCTGCACGCATGGACAGCTTACGACTGAAAATGATGCAAATGTTTGATGATGACGGAGAAGATTCTCGGAATATTCTATTGGAGGAGAGGCTTGCTGATGGAGAGGATGTCACGGCAAGGAAGGGACAGAGACAGGGATAGGAGACAGGACTCAGGGGACAGGAGAGGGAGAGGGAGAGGTCGAGGAGAGGGCAAGGAGAGTGAGAGGAGAAGATGAGATGGAGGACAAGTGTTGCCTCGTCCTTGTTGACAGGGAGAGAACCATGTTGATGGGATGGTGGGAGGAGATTATAAGTCACTATCGTTTGAGGTCAGCAGCAATCTTAGCTCTTATGAGAGATACGGGAGATTTAGATTTCTGTGACAGCCAGAGGTGTGCCGTGCAGTCCACTGGCGCCTTGTAAAATGCTGTGTGTCAGTACAGTACTTGCGTCGCGTTCATTCCAGACAACTGTGGGTCATAGTGGGCAAGGGGTCTTCGCAATCCTTACATTCTAGCGGGCCTTAACAGTTTCGGTGCACGGAATAGACGAGCTAGGGAATTTATAGTCATTTCCTACAGAGCACACATAGTGGCTGCGAATTCAGGAAGGGCTTGTATTACCTAGCCGGGATACCATTGTGATGGGTTGCAAAGAATGCACCCATGTGCTTTGATCCCGCTTCAGAGGAGCATGCTTATCGCAACCGTAAGCACTACGCATTCCCTGAATGTACAGGATGTTATGCGAGCACGATTGAGATTATGCATGTTGTAGCCAAAATTCCTGGTTCCAGTCACGATTTTTCCTTATCTGAGAAACTCATCAGTCTTTCATGCCTTGTTCAAAGAAGGCTATTTTGAACCGGTTGGCTGGTGGGTGAGTACATTTATGAGTGTAACAAACAACTTAGGTTTTCTATGAAACGGAAGTGTAATAATGTTAACAACACATGTATCATATTTTTGCACGAGGGATTATAGGTGCACTCAGGCACGGAATAGGCGGGGTGGTGACCCCGGTGTGAAACCCTCAATGTGAAGCAGAGGGAGGTATAACGGTGGTACATATATCTACACGATCCATCATAGAGAGAACACTTTGGGCTTCTAAAGACACGATTAGGTGTTTAGAGAGAACTTGATGGGGCACTTCAATAAAGGCCTGTGTTTAAAGTGTCAGCTATTATAATTGCATGTTGCTTTGGCACAATCTCGGCACTCCGCAATAATTTAGGAAACAGAATACGTCAGGCCTTGGAGGAGAGCATCCCGTAAACATCCATTTAAAAAACAACTAAAAAAAAAAAAACCATTCTGGGGAGAGAAAGGAAAGAGAAATAAACAAAAAAGACAAGGAAAGACGAAAGAAAACGAAGACCAGAAACTAAGGGAAGAAAAAAATAAATAAACATTAAAAATACAAAAATAAAATAACCAGCGACCAGATGACACTAGCAAACAGCCAGTGGTGGAGACAGTCGGAATGTCATAACACCTTTTTCTCATGTAGCCAATAAATTATGTTAATAGTACTACATGAGATGTATTAATTAATTGTAATGATAAAAGACATGTGTCCAAATACCATTCACTTAGGAAACAGATGAATATGGTTCTCACACCTTTCTCTTCTCGTGCTGATTGTGACATTGCATGTGGCACCGGTATGTCAGTCAGTCAACAGGTTGTATTATACTTATACCATCTAAAAGGTTGTTGTGGTCTGTAGTCAGGAAAGAATGTGTATAAATCTAGATTTTCGAACATCGCTCTTTTGGTTAGTGCATATACAATAAACCTACTTATGTCGATAGCCAATAGCTAGTGCAGTATCGGTTTACATACAAGTTTTCTTAGGAGTGCTGACATGGGTCACAATGATGTGTGAGGACTATTGTCTATTTAAGATCATATTTGACGTATTGTCGATTTTGTTTTCTATCACATACAAAATTGTCACTTCTGTGTGTGCTTACCTTTTTTTTAATGAAAATGTCATGACAATGATTTATATGATTCATGTTTTCTTTTTCAAGGGTAGATCACTCCAAGCGACTGCTCATGCGTTATGTAGTTTGAAACATCTGTCATGAAGATGTGCTAACCTCAGACAGGTATAGTTACAGGATGTATAGACATAACGTATTGAAAAAAGATGTGACAATTGAAAACCTTCGTTTCTGTATTGTGTCATGCATTATTACACTTGCGAGGTTATTGTGCATGTGTTTTCAAATCAGTACCGTACATGACAAACATGTAATTGGAAACCTAACAATAATACATTTCATGCCATGAGCGCTGTAACACTCAATGAAGTTTGTATGAAAGACCCAATGTGTTAAACATAATTAACATTGCATATGTAGTGATTAGTACTTCTCCAATTCATCTCATTGGATTATACATTGTCACATGTGGATGTTAAGTCAAAAATGTGGTTGTGTGTGTATTTGACTTATCTAACATTTGTCCAAAAATGTTTAACACCATTCCAAGTATAGTTCTTGTATTTCTCAACTGTTATAAAATGTCATCAACACAATGACAATGTAGTTAATCAAAGTTTTATTCTTTCAGTGGATCATAAAGGATCATGATCCTTTATAACTACTGTCAACATATGAACATAAATGAAGTGGAAGTTGCCTACCCACACAGTTCAGACTCAATGCGGTGTGTCTTGTGTGTGTTGTATTTTTTGTTGTGATGCATGTATTTTCTAAAGAAATAATATAAAACTACATAATAACTGTTGCTTGTTAGCCATCGGCCTCACTTAGCTATGTATGTGTTGAACGTTTACTAATAAAACTTAATACTATAGTTACTCGTGGGAATTAAATGTTACACACAAATGTTCATGGTTTAGACTGTACCAAACATTCATTGAGCGCATGCATGTTGAGGTTACCACTACAACTTAGGTGATTAAATAACATTCACACGACTAATCCTAAAAGTTTCTATCACCTCCATATGTTATTGGTACGTTCAGAGGCAATGTCGCCGAGTTGTTATGTAGTATTTATTTCTTGAACAGTCACACGTGAGATTATAATATATAGTAGATTAATGGTTTGCTGAGTGATAATATGGTTTCAATACAATGGCACTACATATAATGTTAGTAGAAAGAAAAAAAATATCAAATAGAAGTTCTAACTTCAGTCTTTAGCAACATCATTATGATAATTAAGGCATAGTAAATATTTGCAAATAGGTAACATTATGTAGTGATTGTTAATCTGCGCAACAATCATTTGAAAAGACATTGTTACATTATTATTATAATAGTTGTTCGCTAGTCGTCTCAAATCATCTAATATAACGATTGGCCCAACTGAAATATACATGGGTCCCATGTATTCATCCTCGACATCGTGAAATACAGCAAAACACATGATGTCAAGATGGCAATTTATCTATGTCTCAGCATGACAACGCTTAACAATCCTCTATATGATGGGATATTAAGCATAAGCACGTCTATGTTTAACTGCAAGGATTAAAAACTACAGATACAGAAATGTTTCATGTTTCCAAATGATTAGTTTGTTCCGGTGCCTGTATCATATAATGTGCGCGCACAACGTCTGTTGCGCACGCAAGTCACGATGCGTGGACTAAAGTTCTAGCGCATGCGCAAAAAACAATGTGTTACACGTGCGTTCAATGCATGTCCCTCCATGGCGCTCTAGATTCACGCAGATCATGCTGAAAGTTATGGATATGGAAGAAAACAAATTTACTTTCAACACATGTACATTATATAAACTTTGTAAACGGACGCTTGTGCCCGACGGCAAAAAGGACAATCAGCACATGAGCGAACAAAATACGTGTGACGTTTCTGGTAAGGCACGTGAAATGCCACGCAAAACACCTTATCCCCACTGAAAGGAATCAGTGGACCCAGCGCGGTGTGCACGCAACCGCCCCACGACGCGCACGCATGAAAACGGCTATGACCGAAAAATAAGCTCAAGCCACAGCCAATACTGTTCACGCGCGCACGTCGGTGTGCGGAGTGGGGCCTTGCATCAGTAACCTTTTTAAGGACGCTTAAGACCTGATCACGTTCCCACCATCATAGTGGGAGATACTTTGGTTTTTTTGATATTTGAATGCTAAACAATGTAAGGTGTGTGTATGTGTTACAGTTGTGTAAACATGTTTGAAATGATACTTTAAAGCGATAAGCATCATGATTTTAGGAATCCGTCACCAATGTGTACTAATGGTTGTTGTAGTGATATTGTAGGGAAATAAGTCTTTGTGCACGCTACATTGTAAGGCTGTCTGCAATGTTAAGGCTTGAACATCATTGGCCTAACAAATGGTGTAATATAATGTTTATCAACAATATAATTTGAGTAAAGACATAACGAAAGTTGTATGTACCATCTGGTAGAAGTCAAACTGCATTTGGCGCAAAAAACGGCTCGGGCCAGGAAGGCACAAACAGATTATAATCCATGGTGAGGACCCAATCGTTGGAATCATGAATTCACACACATCTCCATGAGTGGGCATCAGATGGATCTGCGGGGCTTCTTCAAAACAGATGTCCGGAGGTAAGTACAGTCTGTTGGTTGTTTCACATCCACATTGCATTGTATTGCCCATATAAGTTTGGATACATCATAGTAATCCTGTCATCTTGCATCTGGTCTTGAGAATGGAGGGTGAGGTATATTCAGGCAGACTCGACAGTCGGTGCGGCTTCAGTGTAACTGGGATAGGCAAAAAATGCTATGTTAAAGAAGATAGTTCCATTCCATGGTAAGTTTAAATGTGGCGCAACATGCCAGCATCAATCTTTGATATAGCGATCATGGACCAAGCTCAAAACAGATTATTTTGGGATTAAAGGAATCGCACAGAAGTTAAAAAACTTAGTTGTTTCAGGTTCTTGGTAGTATGGATATTATTTTGGGATCAGTCATCATAGCTTTGGCCACGGTTGCCATTTCTCTTGCGTTGATTCGATGCTTCAGAAATAATAATTGTATGATTTACGTGGCTGGCTGGGCCAATGTGAAGCTTCTGCCATCTCTTCTCTCTTAAGTGTACAGTGTCTAAGTTGTAATTGAACGCATAAGGATCGGTCTGCTGAATGTGTGAATAGTTTACATGTTATCTTCCGGTTGTGCCAAAGGGTTATAATACAACCTAGCAGTTATACGCCTAGGTTTTCTCCCACAAGAAATTGTGTACAATATGGCTGAAATTCTGTGTAAGATACCTTGTACAGGAATACGAAACTTACTGTCGGCTTAAGGCAATCAACTGGCAAAACAAACTGGACTCTTTTAATTAGAATAAACAATGTGTGTTGAAATCATCTACAGGCTATAATGAACAGATTATCTGGTTACAATGTAGCAGTTAACAACACACACATTTCTTCTTGGTCTCTTTTTCTGTTTTTCTCTCTCTCTCTTTCTCTCTCTTTCTCTCTCTTTCTCTCTCTGTTTCTTCTCTCTTTGACTGCTCTGTGTGTCTGCTTATATATACATAGATATCATATCTATATAAAATTATATATAAGTAGATAAATAATATGTGATATATATATATATATCTCTATATAATTAACATAATTGGTGGTGTAATATAATTATATAATATATATCTATATAAATAAAATTTGGTATGTTTATTATATAAGATATGTCTGTCTGGGCTGTGGTGTGGGTATATAAATTTTATTTAATGTTTCAAAATGAACATACAGTAATATTTTACCGTTAATATATAGATATATATTATCTGCTACATTGAAAGCCGGTGCGCCAAACAGGCCTTGGTCTATTGTCTAACACTTCATTAAGTTTATAAAATTACGGGGTGAGTATGTTTGGGGATGGTTACAGGGCGACTTATCCATGTTCAGTAATGTGATGATCTGAGCATCTTGGAGGAGACAAAAAAAACGGAGAAAGGGCTCCCAATCCCAGCGGGACCGAGGGTTCTCTTCCTCCAGCCACTCTCATTCAAGTCACAGAGATATTAGAATGCGAGTGGAAGGAGGGCTTGGCCGTTAGTAAGGCCGAGCTCCAACAAACAGGGGAGGTAGGTAACGGGGGGGGAAAAAAAATTTTTTATCCCTGTCAGTAAGTTCCTTTTACTAGCAGGTGTGGTAGTGAATTACTAAACACCACCTGCCCTAGCTGATTAGACTTGTTTCAAAGCCTGCCTTTGAGACAGGACGTGACTCTCTTTAGTCTGATGAGAGCTGACCGTTGGAGAGCCAGAGAGGATGGTTCTCTGAGTCCCAGGAGAGACTGACCACAAGAACCAGACCATGGAGCTGACAGTCTTGAGCTCTGCCAGCCTACACAGCAGGACGATTGCAAGACACAAATAAGATTCTAAACGGGATACTGATATTTTCGTGCACGCACGGCTGCGGTTCCAGGACGAGCATGAGAGCTACTCTACACGCAAAAACGAAACGATAAGACTTTTATTATAGAGACTGCTTATACGCTTATTTCATGTTATGTGTTTGGGGGTCGGGAGAAGCTTAACTAATGGAGACTGTGAAAATAATTGAAAGGATTTCACTAGAATACTCCCAAGTGAATTGGAAGCTTTTGGTTTTTTGTGTTTTCCCCCCCCCTGTCTTGGATAATTTCATGATGAAAAGGAAAATGACCAACAATAAGCCTATTATAATTTCAATCTATAAACGTCTCCAAAATTGGTGAACCTCTGTGAACGTCCCGTCTAACATTTGGTGTCAGAGGTGGGATAAAGAGGCGTCCTTGTAGTAAAAAGGACCGGAGATTTTTATAGTGAAATTTTTTATGCTTTGTGCCTACAAACAGTCTGAAAAAAAAAAAACTCATGCAGCAAGAGATCGGAAATTAAAGGATTAAAACCACTGAAATTAAAAACCCAGAAGAGATTGCGAGTATCTAAACCTTATTTTGCCTATCAACAAAAGGTAATATGGTCAGTTGAAATAGGGGTCTTTGCCTTTCAGCCA
Organism: Ascaphus truei; assembly: GCA_036426205.1. Classification (NCBI taxonomy): domain Eukaryota; kingdom Metazoa; phylum Chordata; class Amphibia; order Anura; family Ascaphidae; genus Ascaphus; species Ascaphus truei. The sequence continues at coordinate 17,514 of WSYH01009027.1, read as the reverse complement.
AGTAAGGGTTCAAGAATGAGGTCACAGCCCTTGGAAAGGGATAGGTGTTTGTTGTTTCAAAAGTTTCATGAGCAGGAATACAGATGGTTGACCCACGAGTGGTATGATTTTGCCGATAAAGGGTGCCACAGCGCATAGGACTACAGCTGGTGAATGGAGTATATGCAGAAAGTATGTGGAAAATTGATACAAGACTGATGCTGAAGCGGTGAATTTAAAAAAAAACATGCTGAAGTTGAGTCACCCTGCCGGGAATGAAAGAAATAGTGCACTGCAATAGATTTGTTTTTTCTCAAGTAAAAAAAAGGTTGGGCCTATATATAGTGGGAGCAAAAACAGACACCCAAACTGTGAAGTGTGGAATGCAATAATACCCAAAGATGAGACTGAAAATTATAAACTCAGGCAGAAAAACAAATTTCTGTGCTGGAAGCGGGAGATGCATTCTGCAAGAAAATGGTGTGTAAGAAATAGAACTTTTCTTTAACTAGCAACTGCCCATCTTGTATTGTTTTTTTACCCTTGAATAAAGAAAATGCATGCACAGGCTGATGATATGGAAAAAATTTTTTATCCAAGAAAAAAGTCTACAGAGATGCCTGTGAGAGCTATGACCTCTACAAGCAAAATCTTCCCATTGTTTGAGGACTTCCACAATTGGGGGTTCTAGCAAATACAGGGCACAGCTGTGGTGCAATAGCGCCGCCTGAGGTCAGGAAGAAAGAAAATTTACACCTGATCAGCCTAAAAGGGTAGGGGACAAGATGCAGCATCCTGTAAGAACCACCTACGGAAGAGTGGCATTACCAGTACCAATAAAGAGGAAGACCTCTCCGTACGGGGAACCCGACCCCACCGAAGTCACACCAACAAAACACCCAGAATGATGGGGTGACCCGAAACTCGGCACGAACAGAAAAGACCGCTCCCTTTGATGCGAAATATGACAAACAGGAAGACTGGGTTTGGAGAGGGCAGCAGAGATCACACATATTTCTGTAAGCAAAAGCAACTGCAAGAAGAACAAGCCTGGCGTATATATGAAACTGCTAAAATTTCAAATGAAGATGAGACCACAATTAATCCTGAAGGGACGGTGTCATCCAATCAAAAAGCAGGAGGAAAAAAAAAAAGACAAAGCAGTTCTTCAGTTACCGTGGGAAAGAACAGACACAATCCGAGATCCTGTGGAGGAAAGGAGGGGGACCGAGTTGCCCTGCAGCCTAGAGAAAATGACGAATCATCCCACGGTAACGATATATCCAGAGGGCCCCAAGCAGAAGAATTGTGTACCCCAAAGAATGAGGGGTATGTCCGGTGCCACAGTGAGGAAACCCTCAACTAGTCATCCCAGGGAAAGCGAGAGCAGGAACCAGTGAGTGAACAATCCGTTGACCAGCCCTGAAAATGCCTGAAAAATTGCCTTCAGGCGACTGATCGGCTCGTGAAGAAATTAGGAAGAGAGAGAAAAATATGCTGGCTACAGAAAGACTTGCTCGAATTTTACTCCTAGCGGCAAGACCGAATTGGAGGATTTCAAGACTGGCAGCTAGATATGCGAAAGGCGTACTTCATAGCCATGATTGAAAAGCAGAGCCAATATGATAAAATGGTGGCTAAGCTAAGGGGAGTATGAGAGAGCACTGAAGCAGATGGACAGTCTTCAGCAAGAGGTTCACACTCTCGTTATGAGCTTGGATGACCTCACATCATGAGGACAACACTGCCGCCAGACCGGAAGGTCCAGAAAGGAACTACACAGTAACTCAACTGAGGAGTGGGACATGCTAATGCTAAAGAATATTAGGTAATTTTTCTTGGTACAGTTCTCAAAAGTCTCTTCAGAAGGAGCTTCAGACAATTCTCAAGCCTAGAGAAGAAGTCTACGCCAGGAGATTGTCATTCTTAAAGCAGAGTGCCATACAATGGAAGGAAGGACTGCAAGAAGCCCTGAAAGAATACAGAGATGGAAAAGGGAAGTTCAGATTTATTAAAAAGAGAAACTTAAAACTGAGAAAGAAGAAAAAATTTTCAGTTAACACGAAGAAGTCAAGGGAAAACGTTTGACGCAGAAGCACGGCTGCGATCGAATCAACTGCAGGTCTGGCGTACACACGCTTCAGTATGCTGAGGAGAAGCTAGCAAACGCTAGAAAGGAAGAAAAAATGCAGGCTGCTAAAGATGGTAACAAGCGCGAAGGAACGTCTGAGATTACCCCAGTAGTCCCCACAGAGCAGTATGGAGGAGATCTAAAAGGCCCCACCGTGCATGTTCAGAGCACGTTGGAAGCGAGCTTCAATACCAGGTGACTCTGTATGAGAGGGAGAGTTGAGAAGGCTCAGAGCTGGAGAGACAGAGAGGGACTGTTCATTCCCTTGAGTCAGTACACAAGGAGAAACACGAGCAGCGGCAAACCTTGACGACAAGAAATTAAGAGCTCCAGAATCTATGAAGGAGCTCTGATACAGATTCCTCCAATATGGAAAAAGGTATTGGTGCTGCCCAGCACCAGTATCCCACGGAGTAAACTAATGCCCGTAAGGACAAGGGTACGTGAGAGTGTGGACCTGCCACGCAACTTCAAAAACACAACAAAATTATGAAGTTTGAGCCACCAAAGAAAAAGCACTAGACAAAACACCAGCGGCCCAACAGGCAAACAAACAGGAGGTAGGAGGCAGAATCAAAGCCAATAAGAATTCTTAGGAAGAACTTGAACGGCATAAACATGGGTGGAGAAGATGAGAAACGACACTCAAGAGCAGAAAAACTTAAGGGCTTTAGTCCTAACTCTCTACCACGGTTGCCATAACCTTTGTCTACAAAAAGAGGAGCAGGCAGACCGCAAACGAAATCTCAAGACCGCGCACGCGAATTAAAATTGACTTACGTGGAAAAAAAAGTCCTCTCGAGCAAACGTGAGGAGTGCTGAATCTCAAGCATCTTTGGGAGGAGAGACAAAAATAAATGGAGGAAAGAGAAAGGCGCTCCATCCCAGCGGGACAGGGGTTCTCTTCCTCCATCCACTTCTAATTCAAGTCAAAGAGATATCTAGAATGAGAGTGGAAGGATGGGACTTGGCAGTGGTAAGCCCGAGCTTCTCCCACAAAAAGGGGACGGTATGTACAGGGGACTTACTCCCTGTCAGTTAATGTTCTATTAAATATGCCGTGGGTGGTAGTTAAATTACTAAACACCCACCTGCCTTGATTAGATTGTTTCACAAAAAGCCTGCCTTTGAGAAGGAAGTGGACTCTCTTTAGCTCTGACTGAGGAATGACTTTGGAGGACCAGAGAGGAGGAGGTCTGAGGTCAGGAGAGACTGACCAAAGAACCCCAGACCTCTGGAGCTGACCAGTCTGAGCTATGCCAGCCACAGCAGAGTGAATTGAGAGACACCAAATAAGACTCTAAACCTGGATGTCTGATATTTCTTCTGTGAGAACGCACGGGTTGCGGTTCCAGGAGAGCAGAGAAGCTACTCTACAGCAAACTAAAACAGATAAGGACTCATTATTAAGAGACTGCTTATATGCGCTATTTGTCAGGTTATGTGTTTGGGGTGGAGAAGCTTAACTAATGGAGAATGGAAGAACTAATTGCAAGGATTTCACTAGAAATATCCCAAGGAATGGAGGCTTTGTCCCCCCTTGGTTTGGATAAATTTCGTGATGAAAAGGAAAAAAAAGAACAATTAAGCCTAATATAATTTCCATTATAAACGTCTCCAAAATTGTGTTACCTCTAGTGAACGTCGTCTACAGGGTCCAATATGAGTCAGAATGTGTAAAAGAAGTGGTATTAACAGCAAACAAGGCCTCTTGCAGCCATAGATTATAATATATTATATTATAAGAGTGCAAAAACTAAAGTCATTGATGTGTTGTAAGTCGGCCTTGTATAATTATTCAAAGTTTAATACAGCGAGGTGCATTAGGGGTCAATCATACTGATACAAGTGGCCTAACCAAACATTTATATCTCATTAACACAACGGCCTGTTGCTGACAACAGTGGCAGATATATATAATATAATATATATATATATATATATATATCTATATATATATATATATAGGATTATATTATTTATCCGTTAATAATATAAAAATACACAGGACACACACACACTGTGTGTGTATACATATAGAGATACAGATACAGAGAGACTACAGATATTATTCAACACACGACAGATCTATTATTGTAACCAAAAATTATACGGATCACATGCCAACGATTATGAACTTGAAAGAAGATTAAGGTAAGTAATGTCTTACTTACAGAGTTAAGACACCAGAAAACATAACATACAAATGTATGCTTTCCTGGTTACTACTTAAAGTTGTATGACAATATATTAGCATGAAAGACTATCTACATTACCAAAATAACCCACATACATCTCTCTTGAACAAGAGCTTAAGTGAATAACATCTTCCATTAACCATGCCAAGGTGTAATAATGCTTGTACATAATCTATAAACTGATGATTAATACATAGTCATATGTTATCAAATATGCCTTCATCATGCAGTGAGCATTTCTAAACATTCATGTGTACAAGGATACTGCATGTTATCAACATCGTACATGATCATACCATACACTATGCATGAAATTGTCTGCATTAAACAACATTAGGGACACAACAAATTTAGTGAATGTGATATTTATTTTTTGTTTTTCTTTTGAGAGCGAGTGACAGGCACGCTGGTTGGCTGTTTGGTTTGCCTTTTCCTATGCCAAGTACTCTGCCTTAAACTGTACGACTGTAAGGCCTGTGCAGTCTGGGGCACTGGGTGTGGATGGTGTTGACTTAGGTCCACTAAGTGTGGGTGTTGCACTTCAGGGGCATGGGTGTGGGCTGTTGCACTTCAGGGGCACTGGGTGTGGGATGTTGCACTTCAGGGGCACTAAGTGTGGAGTTGCACTCAGGGCAATGGGTGTGGGGGTGTGCACTTCAGGGGCCGGGTGTGGATGTTGCACTTCAGGGCACTGGGTGTGGGCTGTGGAACTTCAGTGAGAACTAAGTGTGGGCTGTTGGCACTTCAGGGGCACTGGGTGTGGGCTGTTGCATTCAGGTGCACTGGTGTGGGATGTTGCATTCAGGGGCACTGGGTGTGGGCTGTTGCCACTTCGGGGCATGGGTGTGGGCTGTTTGCACTTCAGGGGCACTGTGGGTGCTGTGGCAGTTGTGAAACGTTGATAAACATTGCAAGATGATGGTGGAGCACTTTCTTTTTGCTGTTTTTATCTTTTTCCAAAAGCTGGGTTATAGTAATGTTGCCCTAACTTTCTTTTGCATGTCTCATTTGTAGGTGTCGGTTCCATATTTGAACACAGTAAGCGGTTGGATGTGACAGGGACCTGCACAGAACTTGCACTACTGTACTGTATCATCCAGAAATGGGAATGAAGAAATGATGACTCAGGAGAAAAAGTAGCAGCAGTAAAGATCCACCTCTGATGGGGTAAAAGTGGAATGTGTTCTCTTGCTGTACTACTGCAACTGATGATTGGCTTACACATTGAGAACTAGTGCTTGTAATGCTCCGTGTACATTTTGGATTCTTTAGGAACTTAAGATGACTTTTTGAATTTGTGACAGTTCTGAATTGACCTTTCATGCATCCTTATCATGCAGTGACAGCATGCTTTCAAAGCATGACATCATTCTGAATGGCGACGATTTTCTTCACCCAAGATTCGTTATACAGAACGTGCAATACTGAGTAGGTTACACGAGCAGAGGACTGAAGCTGGGTAATCCAGAGTGTCAAAGATCTCTGTCACTTGTAGTGAAATTGATCCTGAGCGGCTAAATCTGGTTTACAAGAAAGAAAGACATTCTGAAACTGGCCATGGGGAACTTTCACATGGTTTTCACTAATGAAGTTGTTTCATAGTGTAACACATATTAACATGGTTTCCATAATTTATCATTGTGTGCCATAAAAGATGATTTGGAAGTAACAATGAGTTTTGACTTCAGGGTGAAAGAAGAATGAATCTAAGGTGTGTAACCTAACAACTCCTAGCTGCAGATAGTTAGTTTAAAACCACACAATACAGTGTGTCAGGAACACTACATCTTCTGTGACAATAATTGATGTGGAGTTCATTACATGTGAAAAGCATTTATTTTGCATGGCAAATGAAATTCTTCAAATGTACACATTATATGGGTGGGCCACCTCATAACCACTCACCTTCCATGTTTGATGATGACCTGATGAAGCCAGGTGATGAGACAGTTCAGGTCAGGTGACCCAGTAGCTGCAGGAGCAATACTATAGAAGATAACATCAGAATTTAATTGTCATGTGTAATAATTAACATGAAAGATCTCAAGTGGAGTAGTTATGCTAATCAGTATCACATACGAAATGACAATGGATATGGTTGGCCAATCTGAATATATCCATCCTTAACCAAAGTTGAATGTGAACCTAATCTGCACATTATTTTAAACACCATAAAAACATAATAGTCATGCATGAGGCTTTTATGTAAAAATGAAGTGTTCTGTTGTAACATCTTACTGCATATGGGTGTAGTATCTAAACAATTATAATGTACATCACTACCATACAGCAAGTTGACTCTGCTTATAATCAGACCTAATTGTGGAAAGTGAATGAATATTTTAGGGATCTGTCAGAACATTGAAGAGAAGCAGGTGTAGACGCTCAAAGTGGCATACACCATCAAAACACATGCACGTGTGTGCTCACAGAATGGTACTGGCGCTGAATAAGGTAGGCTTTATCTATAAGGTTAAAATTAAAAGATATGACTGAATGAATGACTAACGTATGTTTTCATATATAGTGGCCTGGTGGCTGAAGAGCTTCAATAATACCATTTCAAATGAATGTGATGAACTTTTGTCACCTTGTCAGCTTTGTAACAGCGTAGTCCCTCCCCCAAGACGTGACACCACCCTGACTTTTATTTGGTTCTACACCTGTAGCCGTCCCACAAGACTTGACCTACTATGACCCTGTGATCTGGTCGTGTGCCCGACCCCACCCCCTCTGTACACTTATGCTGTGACTTAGATATAATTCATTGCATGGTTTCACCACACCGGTACATGAAGCAAATAAAAATATGCAGGACTTACATATGAACAAATTAAATACCATATGGTACATGTTACACTTAGGCTACACTTATACTGCAGAAGTGAAACAAGAGCTTTAATAAAAACATAACGAAATGTGTTTGTGCAAATTACTTATGTCGCCTTTGAAGCACAATATTCCATGCAGATTGATTAGGCAGTAATGGCTGTTTATAGGCGTTGTATGTAACATAGATTATCAATATATATACCTATATATATATTAGATATATAGTTATATGTATAGTACGACCACATACATGAAATTGTGAATTATAATTTGTGTGCACAGACACAGATAATGAAGTATTACATTAGCGTGAAAAGAATGAGTGCGGTGGGCTTTGTGTTTATGCATGTTAACCCATGTTTTGTACAAAGATCACACATACATTCAGCTTGGAACTATGGGCAAAGATGTGACTGCTTGTAGGTAGAAAGGTTTCAGTGTGTGTCATTTGGAAGATCATTACACATAATCCATTCATGCTGGTCAAGTGGTATGTTATAATATGATCCACGATAGCTGAGCCAATAATGTTTCCAAAACACACATATATATATATATATATTAATATATATATATATATATATATATAGTAATAATATATATATATATATATATATATATATACTTGCACCGACACACTTTATGAGCAAAACCGGTATGTACCTGGCAGATACTGGGAATGCGCCACTCCTCACCTCTAACAAGCCCCGTGCATTTGCCTTCCCAGCCTGGGTTCATGCTGGCTGATGGGCGGCTGGATCTGTTTAAATGATAATGATTAGGATAAAGGCTGCAATGCTTCGCATGTCTACCAGATGGCATAAATTCATGACTGTAATGCAGTTTATATATATATATACTGTGCATATTGCACCAGCGGGAATTAAATGCTTCAATCCCGCTTGGAAAAAACTCAATGCCTTGGGGAAGAAGAAAACAGTCACAACACTCAATACACCGGGTAACCCGAATCGTCGAGGACTAGCCAAGCTCGAATAAAGTGTGTCGAAGTGATATATATATATATATATAAAATAGAAGAAAAAGCGCCCAATCCTAGTGCATTACTGTGAAAAAAATGGTTTAATTCCCAAAAGGCTCATAAAATGAACTCACAAACATAAAAGATAAAAAAGCATTGTATGAGTAATACTCATGCTCCAAAGGATCTGTAAGCGCTGTGCCTCTGCTACTCTGCTCCGTGTGACACCACGCATCCAGTACAGCCCTCCTGTATCTCTGCAGCAGGAACTCACGTCATCAGGCTCTCACAGTATTCTTTCCCCGGGAACAAACCTCCAGATAGTTAGGTTCCACCGGGGACAAGGTTAACAAACATAAAAGATAAAAAAGCATTGTATGAGTAATACTCATGCTTCAAAGGATCTGTAAGCGCTGCTGCTCTGCTACACTGCTCCGTGACACCACTGCATCCAGTACAGCCCTCGTGTATCTCTGCCAGCAGGAACTCACGTCATCAGGCTCCTCACAGTATTCTTTCCCCGGGAACACACCTCCAGATAGTTTAGGTTCCCACCGGGGACAATGTTTGCGGCGGAACGAACAGATGACGTCACGCCGTGCACGGAGATGGTAAGCAGGAGAATGTCAGGCAGAACTCATAAATCAACGCTGCAGGAATCCACAGCACACCTGGCCCTACGCGTTTCAACAGCTAAACTGTTTTCATCAGGGGATCTGGCAGAGATACACGAGGGCTGTACTGGATGCGGTGGTGTCACGGAGCAGAGTAGCAGAGCAGCAGCGCTTACAGATCCTTTGGAGCATGAGTATTACTCATACAATGCTTTTTTATCTTTTATGTTTGTGAGTTCATTTTATGAGCCTTTTATTGGGAATTAAACCATTTTTTGCACAGTAATGCACTAGGATTGGGTGCTTTTTTCTTCTATTTTCTATATATATATATACATACACACACACACACATACAACATACATACATATATCACAGCGCACCAAAAGGTGGAACTGGAGGAGGATTTGGAAAGGCAAGAAGCCGGCATTGCTTTCCCTGAGGGCACGGAGCCCGTCACTGCAGCCACAGTGATTACACTTCAGCCCGGGGTACAGGAGGTTAATCCAGCACTGGAAGAAGATGGACAAGGGGAGGGAGAGGGTGCTCACCAGGATAATGGTGAAGGACTGACTCTGGGGTGTACAGGAGGGATTGTCCCTATAGTTCCAGTAGTCCCTGGGGCTACGGAACTTGCTAACCCTGGACTCACGGTCTGCCAGTCCAGAACTTGCGAACAAACCCCCGGTCCTCCTGAGGAAAATGGCTCCGAACAAGGATCCAGAGGCTTTTTTATTGACATTTGAAAGAGTCGCCGAAGCTCAGGGCTGGGCTGCAGATCGCTGGGCAACTGCTTTGGCCCCGCTCCTCATAGGAGAAGCCCAGGCCTCAAATCAGGACCTCCCAGCAGATCATGCAATGGACTACCAACAAGTAAAAGTCGCCATACTGGATCGCTTAGGTCTGACCCCAGAGACCTACCGGCAGCAGTTCCGGAACATGAAGTACACCGCTAAGATGAGGCCCCGGGTCCTCTCTCAGCGGTTATTGGACTTGTGTACTCGCTGGATACAACCCGAGGAGCGCACTAAGGAGGCAATTCTTGAGCAAGTTGTTTTGGAACAATTCCTGCAGATAATACCCCCTTACGCACGTTCTTGGGTAAAACGCCATGCTGCTGAAACCCTAGCTTTGGCGGTCCGACTCGTTGAGAACTTCCTTGGGGCCGAGGATCAGGCGAGTGCCCTGGACCTGACGGATCCAATTTCACCAGCACTTGCGGACACTCAAAGAGGGAGATCGGAACAACGGGGAAACTACGGCCCCTCCATACACAACCACCAAGTGCCACAAAAGGAGCAGTCCTTCCAACAAGGAAGAGGTCCAAATATATATATATATATATATATATATATATATATAAATATATATATATATATATGTGTGTGTTTGGAAACATGTATTGGCTCAGCTATCGTGGATGACATCATTAGTAAACATACACAACTTGACCAGCATGAATGGATTATGTGTAATGATCTTCCAAATGACACACACTGAAACCTTCTACCTTACAAAGCAGTCAACATCTTTGCCCTATAGTTCAAAGCTGAATGTATGTGTGAATCTTTGTACAAACAATGGGTTAACATGCATAACAACAAAGCACACCCGCACTCATTCTTTGTCACGCTAATGTATAACTTCATTATACTGTGTCTGTGCACACAAATGCATAATTCACAATTTCATGTATGTGTCGATACATATATACATATAATATATATATAATATATATATATGTATATATTAGTGATAATCTATGTTACACCTATAAACAGGCCATTACTGCCTAATCAAGTCTTGCATGGAATATTGTGCATTCAAAGGCGAACATAAGTAATTTGCACAAACACATTTCGTTATGTTTTATTAAAGCTCTTGTTTCACTTCATGCAGTATAATGTGAGCATAAGTAGGAACATGTACCATATGGTATTTAATTGTGTTCATATGTAGGTCACTTCATATTTTTATTTTGCTCATGTACCGGTGTGTGAAACCAGCTGAAATTAATATATAATCACAGCATAAAGGTGAACAGAGGGGGTGGGGTCGGGCACAGAGCCAGATCACAGGGTCATAGTAGGGTCAAGTCTTGTGGGACGGCTTACAGGTGTAGAACCAAATAAAAGGTCAGGGTGGTGTCACGTCTTGGGGGAGGGACTACAGCTGTTACAAGCTGACAAGGTGAACAAAAGTTCATCACATTCATTTGAAATGGTAATTATCTGAAGACTTTCAGCCACCAGGCCACTATATATGAAAACATACGTTAGTCATTCATTCAGTCATATCTTATTTTAACCTTATAGATAAGCCACCTTATCACACCAGTACCATCTGTGAGCGACACACTGCATGTGTTGATGAGTGTCAGCCACTTTGAGCGCTACACCTGCTTCTCTTCAATGTTCTGACAGATCACTAAAAACATTCATTCACATTTCCACAATTAGGTACTGAATTATAAGCAGAGTCAACTTTGCTGTCATGGTAGTGATGTACATTATAATTGTTAGATTACTACACAATATGCAGTGTATGTACAACAGAACACTTAATTTTACAACGCATTCATGCATGAATATTGTATGTTGTATGGTGTTTAAAATAAATGTGCAGATTAGGTTCACATGAACATTTGTTAAGATGGATAATATTCAGATTGGCCCAACCATATCATTGTCATTTCGTTATGTGATACTGATATTTAGCCATAACTACTCCCACTTGAGATACTTCATGTTAATTATGTACACATGACAATTAAATTCTGATGTTATTCTTCTATATAGTTGCTCCTGCAGCTACTGGGTCACCTGACACTGAACATGTCTCATCACCTGGCTCATCAAGGTCATCATCAAAAATGGAAGGTGAGTGTATGAGGTGCAACACATATAATGTGTACATTTGAAGAATTTCATTTGCCATGCAAAATAAATGCCTTTCACATGTAATGAACTTCACATCAATTATTGTCACAGAAGATGTAGTGTTTCCTGACAACATGTATTGTGTGTGTTTTAAACTATCAGCTAGGAGTTGTTAGGTTACAACAACCTTTAATTCATTCTTCTTTCACACTGAGTCAAAACATCATTGTTACTTCAAGCATCATCTTTTAATTGGACACAAATGATAAATTATGGAAACATGTTATGTGTTACACTATGAGAACAACTATCATCAGCCCACACCCAGTGCCCCTGAAGTGCAACAGCCCACACCCAGTGCACCTGAAGTGCAACAGCCCACACCCAGTGCCCCTGAAGTGCCACAGCCCACACTTAGTGCCACTGAAGTTCCACAGCCCACACCCAGTGCCCCTGAAGTGCAACAGCCCACACCCAGTGAAAATAAGCAGATATAAGCAGTCTCTTAATAATGAAAGTCTTATCTGTTTATCAGCTGTAGAGTAAGCTTCTCTGCTCTCCTGGAACCGCACTGAGCGTGCACAGAAAATCAGCATCCAGGTTTAGAAGTCTTATTTGGGCCTTGTGTCTTGAAAGCAGCTCTGCTAACTTTGGCAGAGCTCAAAACAAGTGTGTCTCCAAGTTCAGCTCAGGTGTCAGCTAAAGAGATCTCACTTCCTGTTTCAAAAGACAGGCTTTCTAAGCCATCTAATTCAGGCAGGTGGTGTTTAGTAATTAACTACAAGAGGTTAACCACCACACTGCTGGATTAAAGACACATTACTGAACAGGGATAAGTCCCCTGTTACAGACCCTCATCTCCTTCCGGATGTCGGCTCGTCGCAAAGTGAGAGGAACATCAGAGGACGTCGCCCACAGGACCCATCAGATGCCTGGTCTCCAGTAACCCGTCCAGCGGAGCGCTATACACAGCCCCCTCCTGCGAGGGAACCCTCCCCATGTTCCGCCTGCGGAGAACAAGGCCACCGGTATGTGGACTGTCCACTGATGGATTGTTCTTTCAGTAGAACCGTCGCCTCGGCTTTTACTGGGGAAAATTACAAGCCCTGGCTACTTCCAGCCCTGATTGGGGGAAAAACCGTCCAGGCCCTTGTAGATTCGGGCTCTGGGAAAACTCTGGTCCTCCAGGAACTGTTACCGCCCAACGTGTTTTCTTTTGACTCCCCATGGAGCATAGAATGTATACACGGCGATGTAAAACGCTATCCGACGGCCAAAATCCGGCTACAGGTAAAAGGTCAGGAGGCTTACCTCGAAGTAGGAGTCTCTCCTTGGCTCCCTGCCCCCGTTGTGCTCGGTCGGGACTGGCCTTTCTTTTCGGACCTAATGTCCCCAGTCCTTCACGAGGAGCCTCCATCTAGGGCTCAGGAGAACCCTGGCAAACTGTTCCCCTTCTCGGCAGACCTTTTTCCCAGTAGACACCGGGTTCAAAAGGCTCGGAAGAAAAGACGCTTGGACAAACAGGACTGGTTGCAGAAATCTGTGTCTCAATGTGACTATTCTAGTAGTCAGAGGTCACAGTGATGGCTGGGGATGGCCAAAGTGAGGGGGATATGGGCCCTGGAGATTTACCAGACCTGTACAGTATCTCCCTAACTTTCGCCAGAAGCAAAGGGAAGACCCAGTCCTTGCTAGACAGTATGACAAGGTGGTGAAAATTGATGATCAGATTTTAGATGCACAGGGGGTGATAGTATTCCCCCATTTTGAGCTATCAAATGATATCCTATATAGGGTGAATAGGCAGACACAAACAGGGGAGGTCACCAGACAGATATTGGTTCCCAAGGCATTTGTTAAATTTGTGTTCACTCTAGCCCATACTGTCCCTTGGGGTGGTCACCTGGGCAGGGATAAAACATTGGACCGTATTTCATCCCGATTCTATTGGCCAGGGATGCATAGTGATATTGCTAAGCCATGTGCAGCATGTCCGGAGTGCCAACTAACTAGTCCAAAAGGACAAAAACCAGCCCCGTTGGTACCTCTACCCTTGGTGTCAGTTCCCTTTGAGAGGATTGGGGTAGACTTGGGAGGACCTCTAGAATCTTCTGCGAAAGGACACAGGTTTATCCTTGTAATAGTTGATTATGCAACAAGATATCCTGAGGCGTTCCCCCTGAGAACAGCAACGGCGAAGCAAGTAGCCAACAAGTTGTTGGAACTGTTCTCACGGGTTGGACTTCCCCAGGTTAAGTTGACAGACCAAGGTACAAATTTCATGGCTAAACTGATGCAGGATGTCTTAAAGTTACTAGAGGTCAAGTCTGTTTGGACATCGGTCTACCATCCACAGACTGACAGTTTGGTGGAAAGATTTAACCGAACTCTAAAGGGGAAATTTGTAGATTCAGAGAAGAGAGCCTGGGATGAATGTCTCCCTTTTCTGCTGTTTGCAGTGCAGGAAGTTCCCCAGGCCTCCACGGGATTCTCTCCATTTGAATTGCTCTATGGCCGCCAACCCCGGGTTATCCTAGACCTCCTAAAGGAGTCCTGGGAGGAACAGCAGTCCCCTTCTAAGAATACCCTGCAATATGTACTAGACCTTAGGAAGCGCCTAGATTTGGTCGGCCATTTTGCCAGGGAGAATCTTAGATCAGCCCAGGACAGTCAGGAGAGATATTACAATCAGAATGCTCGCATGAGAGTGTTTCACCCAGGAGACCAGGTGATGTTATTGTTACCCAGTTGTGAGAGTAAACTCCTGGCCAAATGGTTGGGCCCATTCGAAGTGCTCCGCCGTACGGGTGATGTGGATTACGAGATCGCTCAACCAGGGTCCAGGAAGGGTAAACAAATTTACCATGTGAACTTGCTGAAACCCTGGAAGATGCAGCGGTCTCTATTCATCCACCCGGAGGAGGAGGAAACGGACTTGGGTCCTCAGCCGGCACGGGAGAACATCGTGAGTAATGATAAAATCCCAATGGGTAAACAGTTGTCCTCTGAACAAAAAGGGGACTTGTTAGCAATAATTACTCAATTCCAGGATGTTTTTTCTGACTTACCAGGACAAACTAACTTAATTTCCCATGCAATCGAGACAGCACCTGGGGTAAAAGTACGTTCCCGTCCATATAGGTTGCCTGAAAGTCGTAGGGCTCTGGTAGAGAAGGAGGTACAAGAAATGTTACACTTAGGAGTGATTGAGGAATCATGCAGTGAGTGGTATAGTCCACTAATTATGGTCCCTAAACCCGATGGGAAGGTAAGATTTTGTGTGGACCTCCGAAAGGTCAATGCGGTATCCAAGTTTGACGCATATCCGATGCCAAGGGTGGACGAATTAATTGACGCCCTTGATAACGCGAAATATAAATCCATGTTGGACTTGACAAAAGGATACTGGCAAATACCTTTAGAGGAAAAGTCCAAATGTAAAACAGCCTTTGCCACTCCCATGGGTTTATACCAGTTTGTGACAATGCCATTTGGACTGCATGGAGCCCCAGCCACATTTCAGAGACTCATGGATAAGATAATGAGGCCCCATAGGACTTATGCCACAGCCTGCCTAGATGACATTGTCATTTATAGTAAACACTGGCGGGCCCATCTAAATAGGCTGAAAGCGGTCCTCAAATCTCTAAGAGAGGCAGGACTCACAGCCAACCCTAAGAAATGTGCCTTTGGTAAAGCGTAAACCAAATACTTAGGGTATACAGTGGAGGTGGAAAAATAAGGCCACTAGCCGACAAGGTAGCTGCCCTGAAAGAAGTTCCGACCCCCCAAACAAAAACGCAGGTACGCTCTCTGCTGGGTTTAGCAGGGTACTACCGGCGGTTCATCCCCAACTATTCGGAAGTGGCAGCCCCTTTAACGGACCTCACAAAAAAGTGTGCCCCTACACAAGTGGTGTGATCAAGGGATTGTCAGAGAGCCTTTGAGGACATAAAATGGTGTCTATCAGAGGGTCCCATCCTTAGAAGCCCAGACTTCAACAGCCCTTTTATAGAGCAAACAGAGATAGGGCTAGGGGCAGTGTTGTCACAACAGTTTGAGGGAGTTGAACATCCTATCCTTTTCCTGAGTAGGAAATTGTTCCCAAGGGAAAAAAACTACTCAGTGATTGAGAAAGAGTGCCTCGCAGTAAAGTGGGCAATCGAGGCTTTGAGGCATTACCTGGCAGGAGTCCATTTTACTTTGGTGACGGATCATGCTCCACTGAAGTGGTTAAATAGCATGAAGGATTCCAATGCTAGATTGACTAGGTGGTATATGGCCCTCCAACCCTTCTCATTTGAGATTCAGCATAGGCCGGGAAAAGAGAACGCAAATGCTGACTTCTTTTCTAGAGAAGGGGTGGATGGTCGGGCTTCAGCCGTGCGTAGCCCCAGCCACACACTAACAGGGGAGGAATGTGACGGGGTAAACAAAAGCCACCAGTTATATGCCTGGAAATCCTATGTCTAGTCTGCAGTGCAGCACTGACTAGGTGAACTTCAGCTGGGAACCTCAGGATAATTAGTTGGATCCCAGCTGCCTAATCAAGGTGTGTTAAATCCCAGGCTGTAGACAGAGGAAGGCTGTTGATGAGAGAGGAGTAAGCTGCTGCTAAAGTGATTCCTGAAAACAAGTTCTGATAAACAAAGTAACTGAATTATAAACTGTCTGTCTCCTGCTTAGAAAAGGGATTGCTGCCTGAGTTACACACTGTCAGCTAAAGAGAAACTGTTTCGTTTTGTTTTTGCTGAAGAAAAGCTATTTTTGTTTTGTGTGTTGTATATCTGTTAAGGCTAAATAAATAAGCCTTGGCAAGAAACCCACGTGTGTAGTTGCATGTACCCTGCAACACACCAAAACAAGAAAGTGCTCCACCATCAGTCTTGCAATGTTTATCAACTGTTTCACAACTGCCACAGCCCACACCCAGTGCCCCTGAAGTGCCACAGCCCACACTTAGTGCCACTGAAGTACCACAGCCCACACTTAGTGCCACTGAAGTGCCACAGCCCACACTTAGTGCCACTGAAGTGCCACAGCCCACACTTAGTGCCCCTGAAGTGCCACAGCCCACACTTAGTGCCCCTGAAGTTCCACAGCCCACACTTAGTGCCACTGAAGTGCCACAGCCCACACCCAGTGCCCCTGAAGTGCAACAGCCCACACCCAGTGCCCCTGAAGTGCAACAGCCCACACCCAGTGCCACAGAACTGCCACAGGCCAGTACAAGTCGTACAGTTAAGGCCAGAGTACTTGGCAGAGGGAAAAGGCAAACACAACAGCCAACAAGCAGGCCTGTGACTCACTCTCAAAAGGATAAACAAAAATAAATAAGCACATTCACTAAATTTGTTGGTGTCCCGGTGTTGTTTAATGCAGACTATTTCATGCATAGTGTATGTATGATCATGTACAGATGCTTGATAACATTCAAGTATGTCCTTGTACACATGAATGTTTAGAAATGCTCACTGACTGAATGAAGGCATATTTGATAACATATGAGTATGTATTAATCATCAGTTGATTAATGGTACAACATTATTACACACTTGGCATGTTAATGGAAGATGACATTCACTTAGCTCTTGTTCAAGATGAGATGTATGTAGGTTATTTTGGTAATGTACATTGTCATTTCATGCTAATATTAGTGTCATACAACTTTAAGTAAGTACCCATAAAACAGCATACATTTTAATGTTATGTTTTCTGGTGTCTTAACTCTGTAAGACATTACTCTTCTTTCATAGTTCATAATGTTGGCATGTAATCATGTATGATTTTTGGTTACAATAACAGATCTGTCAGTGTGTATGAAAATATCTGTAGTCTCTCTGTATCTCTATCTATATATGTACACACACACACACACACACACACACACACACACACA
>WSYH01009026.1:0-27176 GCA_036426205.1 Ascaphus truei | reverse complement strand
ACGGGAATTGTAACAGATAAACCACATTAAGTGGACTTGCCAAGATATGCACAGCTTCTTTGACAATAAAAATTTTTCTTTAGGTGGTGTTTAGGATTGAACCCATTATAACAAAACTTTAGATTAACATCATTTGAAGCTTTGGCACTTTACCAACCAGCGCATAGTTAAACCGTAATGGGTTGTTACAAAAGAAGCATTCCTGGGGTCTCCAAAGATGTTTGGTAAAAAATAGAAGGACCCAATAATCATTGGTGCCAAGTAGTAGTTTTTTAAAGGCGTTATGCCCGACGATAAATAAAGCGGGGTTTTTGGTTAAGAGAAGGACCTAAAATCAGACGATTACAACTAGAATGTAGAAATCAATTTTACAATTGATATTTTCTGGATACCAATAGACTAGACTGAGCTGAATTCCTGTGATAAAAAGGTACTATTAACTTTTTCACTCTTTGTCTTCTGATTTTTATTTGTTTTTTTCTGATACTAATGAGTATCCCTTCCTGATTTCTTCTACAACCATTCTCAAAAAAAGAGCTGGAGCAGCAGGTTTCTGCGATGCACGGCAAAAAACCCACCGCCCCGCTCAAATAAACTCGATCTAGAAGAAGGCAGATTGTAGCTTCAAGGATCAGTATCGGAGACTGCATTGCGGTTTAATGCGCCACGCTAAACTCGCTAGGCTGGATCTATTGTCAATCCATGATCTTTTGGCGATACTAAATGACAATAAAAAAGCTGCGTTAGGTGCCACCTTTTTGAAATGTTTTCGTGTGTAATTTTTCAAAACCAATTAATTGGATACCCAACTAAGGTATTCAAACCAATCTAATCTGATCCAAGCTAATCATCGTTGAAAAATAAAATTTAATAATGAAATCATTGTTAATATTCAGATGGGCCCCTTACGAGAACTCCCAAAGTATCATCATCACCCTCCCGACACACAGACAATCCATGCGAGACTATCCCTGCCGAATACAACTAACCAAACTAATCTCGCAAAAGGGTTATTATGCTATTATTAAAGTATCTTGGGAGGGAACCATGAACCCCATGGTTAATATGTTTGCATACTGGGGGCAAAAGCGCGTCCCCATGAGCTGTTCCACACAATGTTGTAAGTAGAACGACGAACATTCATAAATAGAAAATAGTTGTGTGACAACAATGAGAACATTAATGGCTGTCGATAATAAATTCACAATTTAGTAGGGTTGTGTGCGGTCTTCTATAACAATTTTGATAATATGCTCCTAATTGCCCCAATCCCTTTAATGCATGGGAACTGCATGATATAAAACGTGATTGACATCGATGTTGCCAATGCTTACCCATCCTGACCAGTTTATTGTTTTCACCAAAAATTTTCATGATGCACCAAGTATACAACTCAGTGGTATCTTTAATGTAAGATGGTGAGTACTTCACATATTTTTGGTAGAAAAAAAATAATATGCACGCCACAAATTCGGATGTTTAATGATCCTAATTCCGGAGATTATAGGTCTACCGTGGATCGACTAAAAATAAGATGTTCTGTATTAGGAAATTGTATACTGAGTGAATATATGGAAATAATGGAGGAAATGCGACACTTTAGGATTGATGTTCTATAACTTGTTTTAACTGTGGAACACAACAGCCTATCGAGCTAAGCCTCTTACAATATCTCATAACCACAAAAAACCGTTTGTTTGGAATCTTGGCTGATTCATCATAATACACTTGGCATCTTCAGTATGCGCATCGCCTCAGCTTGCAAAGCTATATAACTGTTTCACGGTCTTGGATAACACTCCTCACCATGTATAGCAACTGGTCCTTATGAATCAAAATCTTTTCCTTCCTGTAAGGGTAACTTTTCAGATGCCAGATGTTCATCTAGCTAGATTATGTGATTATCTGAGTGTTTAATTTGGCTTTTTTTTTACCAGTGTGTAACATTCATTTATTAACCACATTAAAAAACAATCGAGTAAACATTCCCTTTAACTGTGGGCTGGTGGTTTAAAAACTTAGACGGCGGTTCCTAAATTACTCTGTTGAGCTTGATTAAAGTTTGGATCATTCAGTCCAGTACTAGTCTGGATTATTCAGTTAGTACTTGGATCTGCTTCCTATTTCTTTTTGAGAAAATGGTCTCTTAAGTGTCAGTGTTCCTAGTGAACCTGTGTAAGACCGAAAATAACTAATCACCACTTAGGAACACTAAGATTGGGAGGAGAATTAAGACTTACTAAGAACCAATTTGGACATAGGTCTAAATCTATTTTAGATAAATCAAAAATGCCTTAAAAGATTCGTTTTATTGTTTAGTTTGATATCCATCTTTGTTTTGTCAATACTACAACACAATACACAAACCCTCCATTCACTCTTCTGGGGAGATGGTGTCCTTTTCTGGTGACTGGGAGCTCTAAAATTCCTTTTCCTCTTTCTCTGACTGTAATCACCTCTTTTCCTTTGGACACCAAGTAAATCTTTGCTTGAGTCCTCCAGAGAAAAAGGGAAATTTTTTTAGGATGGATTGTGTGTTAGAGGTTTTCTATGGAGGCGTATTAGCCCTCCCATGATTTTTCTTTTGATATGTATCTTTTACTGTATTTTTCTCTTACTTTTATGCTCTGATCTATTATGTGGGCTGTCTCTCCTTTTGTTAGTAGCTTTTTTTATGTCGGCTTGTGTTTTTTTTAGCATAACTTTTGTGGTGGTTTAGATTGTCCTTTAGGATGTTCTTTATGGACCATTCTCCGTTCAAATGAAGGCTATTTTCCCTTTTTCTTCTTTTGGCTGTGAGAACACCTTGATATTTAGGGGATTTGGGCTCTAGAAACAAAACCCTATCATCATCTTTTAATTTAATTCCATATCGTTTGTCGAACCATTATCATAATCGTGGTTTATACGCGATATCAATTGTTTTGTTATTCAGAAATAACGTTCCCTCCGTTGTAGACTGCTAGTGTCATTTTCAGTTCCCATTCCAATTTGAACAGTCAGTTTGAAAATATCAAACTAAAAGGTGTTCCAAACTTATAGACTCTTTTTGCCTATTTCTTTTTCTAAGCAGCTATTGATCTACTGCGTTTCAAAGATGATTAACCTCATCATTCCTCTTGAACATTCCTCCTGATATCCTGGATACCCATTCTTCATGAAATGATTATTGTCTCTTCCAAACAGTAGTTTTTTTTGTGGAAACAGCAACCTCGGGGTACTCTCCCGCAACTAAAATATCTTTGGATAAGTGTTGCTTCTTAAAAAATCCGTTGGTTGGTCCAGTTACACATAAATGGTTTCAATTGTTGTAAAATGGTGTTGCCTATAATTCTGAGATCGGAAGGAACAAAAAAGGTGTCAATTACAAATTACCCTCAAATACATTAAATTTTAAACTCTTAAACATAGCACAAATACATGCTGCTACGATTTTTCCATCCTACAGATTGATAGTGACCAGAAGCCATAGTGCATGGTGGGCAATAATTGAAACACAAAATGAAATGTGAGTAATATACAAAATTTAAATCTATTGAATTGTAGTGGATATTAACAACATAAAGTGAAATTAAAAATAAATAACAGCCCTTATGTGCGCAAAAGTTGAGCAAGCAAGACAAGGGTGAACAAGGTGGATTAAAAAACTAGCTGTGTTGCAACTAAGTTATATACAGAAAAAAAGTTAAAAATAAAAACCTCTAGACATGATTAAAAAAATGTGCAAGAAAAGTAAATTTAAAGACATATTACACATATATACTGCATGACACAGATTGTGTACCTAAATCATAGGAACCAGGGAAATACAACCATTATAAAATATGAAGTATTATCCACAAGATACATCAAAGAACAATTTAAGCTTACATATTGGCATAATATTTGCATGATAAGGCATAGGTTCAAAGGTTATAATGATAAGAATATAATGTCCAATATAATGACAATTGTCTTATTTAATCTGTATTACCAACTAATTACACAATAATACGTCTATCACAAAAATGTTTACAAAAATCAATGGCCACACTGCCTTTGGTACTTCCTTTTGCCCTTAGATCGGCACTGCGTCGCTCTGCGCATGCGCGATGACGCGCGCAGCGTCATGACGTCATCAGGTTCCGATTTTTGGCATGAAACGGCCCATAGGTAAGAGGGTATATAATGGATGTTATCACATTGTGTTTTATCCTTGAAAAAGAACGCTGTGACGTTCGAAACGCGTTGGATGGGTCTTTTGTCACATTAAAGTGCCCTTTTAATCATTTTTTGTCCTGGGTTCTTCCTGCTCCATTTGTGCTGGTGCGCTTTTTGGTCTCCTTTTTCCCTGTATTGCATTGAGTAGCTGCACAGCCTGCCTGCCTGCCCTACCAGGATGTGAAAAATTTGTATATTTTTCAGGGGAACCTGCCAATGAGACTGATGGTGAGTGGATTGCACCACACACCACCTGTCTTCAGGAGGATAGTACCCATTATATGACACAATAGGTACTATATCAATTGTTAGTACCCTGGTACAGTGGTCTGGCTTATTATCATTTTGAGATATACCTGCATTTGAGCGCTTCAGCTATTTTCCATAAATACAGAGACAAAGACAGGGCTCAAGCAAAACAAGATACAGAGAACTTTGCACGAGCACTGCACGGAGCAACTGCCTGCTATTTAAAGGCCAGAAGCAACTGCTGACAATGAGGGCCAGAGAAAAGCTGACTTCCTATCAGGAAGTGAGGAGCAGGAATTGCCAGGAAGCAAGATGGCGATGGTAGCTTCAGTGAGGGCGAAAGGTCACTTCCTGTCGGCAGCCATATTAGGTATACAGACAGATCTCTTATAGGGTGACTGTGGACGGTGTGCTCACTGCATGCACCGTGTCACTTCCGGTTTTCGGACTTACGGGCATCTACAAAACAGGAAAGACCACAAGGGACATTAGACTCTTTGATAAACCGCCAGATATGCGCAAAACGCATTAGAATGATTCACTTACCCACATTTTTTGATCTGTCACCCATCCATTAAATAGTTTTTAATTTATCTTTTGTGCTGAGTTCCATGCTTTTGTTTTGCTTTGCACTATCATCCCTCATTAGGATTTCTACATTGGCTATCTACCGGATGGGAGCACGCAATGGAGTCAAGAGGCTGTATACGTCAGCACATCATGAAGTGAGTACTTACCCTTATTTGGGGCCTTTTAATTCAGTATTCCTGATCGTGGACACTTATTCTTTATACTCTAGAAGTATAATTTACTGTTGGCTAGGATAACTGGATACTGGAGAACTGGATACTGGCTTTATTAGCTTAATCTGTCCATATTATCCCTGGTACCACCCATAGTAGGTTTGTTTTCCACTTATCATGAGTATCAATGCATATATTAGTGTAGCCCCTTTTCCCCAT
Source organism: Ascaphus truei (assembly GCA_036426205.1). Lineage (NCBI taxonomy): Eukaryota > Metazoa > Chordata > Amphibia > Anura > Ascaphidae > Ascaphus > Ascaphus truei. The sequence continues at coordinate 21,765 of WSYH01009026.1, read as the reverse complement.
CAATAAAGGAACTGCCGGTACTGCCGGTACTGCCGGTACTGCCGTTACATGTTTGGCTACCAGAAGGCCTCCGCCATTGGGAGCCTGGGGTGATTTCTTGCTCGCTTCGGTCCAGCGCCTCCACCTGTGAGGGATCCCAGTTTAGCAGGATAAGCCCATCACAGGAACTGATACCAACAGTAACCACACACAGGGTATATATCAACTGGTTTACTAACATAAAATACGGCAACCTGTACCACACAGTATATATCACACACAACACAATATAACGGTTGAGGGTCCCCAAAGTACCTAGGGTGCTTGGCACCAATATCCCTGGTGTCCTTCTCTCAAAAGTCAGTCCCACCCACAGTGTAGGGAGTAGTGTGGAAATTAATATAATGATAGCATCAAAGTTCCACAGTTCCATTTTTATCTCTCTGTTTGAGAGTATATAAGAGGTTAAAAACTTTCTCACTCTAGCAGACCAGAAAAAAACACACCCTAGCGTATAGGTCTGCTAGCTGATTGGAAAGTGGAGGTTTAAAAGGCAGGCAGCAGACTTCCTGCTCTATCTGCTCTCAATCTGTGTGGGAAACAGGTTGCAGAGCGCCTGCCTGGGGGAGAGCCTGAACTCCCTTTCATATACCTGAGATTAAGGACTGCTATGTTATTTTGCAGACCTATGCTATTTACTTTGACCTATCTGTTCTATTGCGTTAAACCTAAAAGGAATCTCCGTTAACTCCACCCCCCCACCCCCCTCCCCAATTATTTGGAGATTCCTAAGATTCCTAATACTCTGCTAAAGTTGGTTACTGAATCCTGTAACAGTATACTGCACCGACACACTTTATTCGAGCAAATGCCTGGTTTGTACCTGGCAGAAACCTGGAATCCGCCGCTGCTCACCTCTTGCATGCTTCGTTGCGTTTGCCTTCCCAGCCACGGTTCATGCCTGGCTGACGGGGGCCTGATCTGTTAAATGATAATGAGAATGATTTACTAGGCTGCGATGTTTCGATTGTCCACCAGATGGCATAAACTCATGACTTAAGTAATGTGTGGCCTTTGCAAGTTGTTTCGTTTCCAAAAAAAAGTTACTTTATCCCAGTACAGTATGCTATTGTGTAACTTGTCCTTGAGACAGAAGGAAGAGTTGCAAAAAATGTATCAATTTAGGCTTTACATACAGTAATGTATTAAATAAAGACAAAGATCATTTTCACTTACACTATTCTACAGAGACATGAGTGTTCAAGTGGAGCCCGTGTTCCAAAAACCTGACAGAAGTTATGCTTATTTGATATGGGCCGCTATAAATGCAACAGAGGATAAGATGGCAACAGTTGTTCAAATTTATCAGTATTTTATCGAAAATTATGACTTTTACAGATTTTCGCCAACTCCTCATTTGTGGAAGCATGCAATAAGGAAAAGGTTATGTAGTGACCCCTGTTTTCACCGTATTGAGCCCCAATTTGTTGGAGGGTATTGGTGTGTGTCACAGGGTTTTTCCCGTATCTATGATAATGGAGGCGGCAAAAGGCGAAGGGTCGTGTTAAAACGAAATAAGAAGCGACAGTCCCTGCCAAGCAATGCGCCAGAACCAGAACCAGAACCAGCAGCAGCACCAGCTTATCATCATGGTCCCGCCGTCGGTGAAAACTCTGAGATGGATTTCGCAGCCAGTTTTGATGAAGCTTGCATGTACCTAAGCGATTTCCCGCTGACTACAGGTGGGCTAGTCCCTCTGCAAAATGATGAAAGCTGGACTGGAAGTGGGCCGGCGCCAGCGCAAGCTGAATGGGAAATTTAGTAATACTGTACAGTATGGTGAGTACTGTATTTTTGCCGTATTATTTTGGTGGGGCTGGCTGGGAACTTCTTTAGGGGGCTGACCATTACTGTACATTAAAACTTTTCATTTTGTTTTTCCTCAGAAAAGAAAACGGCTAATGGGGGGATTTCGATGGATTATATTGTACTGTATGCTGATGTTTTCCGGCCATACAGTATACTGTGTAATAAACCCGAATAAATAAAACTATGCATTTATTCTACAGTACATGTTCAGTAAATTACTGCACATACTGGGGGCGAGATGTGTTTGCAGCAGAGAGAGATTTAATAATATTGTACAGTGAGCAGGGGGTTCCCTGAGCCAGAAATTAATGCTCAGGGAACCCCCCCCCCCCACACACACACACACACACACACACACACACACACACACACTCCCATGCATGCATACACACACACACACACACTCTCCCATGTATGCATATATATACACACACACACACACACACACACACTCTCCCATGCATGCATACACATACACACGCACGCACACACTCTCTCCCATGCATGCATACACACACATACTCTCCCATGTATGCTGCATACACACACGCACACACACAGACACACGACAGGGGGAAAAAGAGGAAAGGCCGCGCGACCGAGCACCACCACCACTGCCCCTCTCGCCCCCCCGCGACCATCTCCAGCCCCGCACAGGGATCAGGAAGGGGCGCGGGAAGCCGGGGTAAGTGGGGAACACTCCCAACCAGCCCCGCGCGGGGATCAGGAAGTGGCGCAGGAAGCCAGGGAGGGAGAAGGGGGGGGACACTTCTGTCCCGCGCGGGAAGCCGGGGTAAGCGGGGAACACCCCCAGTACCATCACCAGGGGAACGGGGGAAGCAGGAAGTGGCGCGGGAAGCCGGGGGAGGGGGAGAAGGGGGGGACAACTCCGTCCCGCGCGGGAAGCCGGGGTAAGCGGGTGCCGGGGAGAGAAGAGGGAACACCCACGCTACCATCTCCGGGTGGGAAGCAGGGAGTAAGGGGGAACTGGAGGCAGGGAAGGAGCAGAGGGGATGGAGGATTGGAGAGTACTTACTCTCGTACTCTCCAACAGATCCCCTGGCAGAAAAAATGGCCATTCGTTGGGGGCGGGCTAATATAGAGCCTGGCCGCGCGCCCACAAAGTCGTAGGCAGGTTTTCTATCACTAAGTTTGTTTCACTCATATCGCCAACAGCGTATTTCTAATATACCAAAAGGTTTCTTCAAGTGCGGCCATTGTGTTGTTTGCCAATATGCCATTCCATTGGCGAGTATTCAATCCTTAAAACCTAGGAAAAAAATTAAAATATGTACATTCATTAACTGCAATTCAAGTTTCATTGTTTATATACGTAATTGTGGCTGTGGCAGACACTACGTTGGACGCACCATAAGGCCTTTGAAGTTAAGGATAATGGAACATGTTAGAGCTATTAAAAAATGTACTACCACGCACCCAGTGTCACGACACTTTGCCCACTGTCCACAGGACGGTATCCAGAACTTCTCTTTCTTGGCTGTTGAGCATGTTCCCCCACCCATTCGGGGAGGTGATAGATTGAACATGCTCAACAGACATGAGATGTTCTGGATCTTCAGTATGGATTCTTTACATTCAAGTGGGATTAACCAAGATTGGGAATTAATTAATTTCCTATAAATACATATCCCATTTTTTGGATAGGTCATAATGAGTGTGGATGATACATTAATTGTCTGAGCTAACTCTGTATCTTTTTCTTATGTCCTTAGATATATATATATACAGTATATATATATATTTTTAAATTTATGCATTTTCATTATGATATTATTATTATTATTATTATCATTTTCTGTTTATTTTCATTATGTAGGATTATTGAGATATAGTAAGATATTTTCTTATTATTTTGTCTTTATTAATATTTATTGATTTATTGATTATTTAGGTTTTAGCAATCATATATCCACATTGGTGTTTATGTTGGTAATTTTTTATATCCATATATTTGATAATCACATATTCTTATATATAATATTTAATGTTATAGAATGTTCATCATCTTATGTATTATTATAGTTTTAGATTGATTATTTATTTTCTTTTTTCATCACATCATGGGTTATATATATATACTGCACCGACACACTTTATTCGAGCAAATGCCTGGTTTGTACCTGGCAGAAACCTGGAATCCGCCGCTGCTCACCTCTTGCATGCTTCGTTGCGTTTGCCTTCCCAGCCACGTTTCATGCCTGGCTGACGGGGGCCTGATCTGTTAAATGATAATGAGAATGATTTACTAGGCTGCGATGTTTCGATTGTCCACCAGATGGCATAAACTCATGACTTAAGTAATGTGTGGCCTTTGCAAGTTGTTTCGTTTCCAAAAAAAGTTACTTTATCCCAGTACAGTATGCTATTGTGTAACTTGTCCTTGAGACTGAAGGAAGAGTTGCAAAAAATGTATCAATATAGGCTTTACATACAGTAATGTATTAAATAAAGACAAAGATCATTTTCACTTACACTATTCTACAGAGACATGAGTGTTCAAGTGGAGCCCGTGTTCCAAAAACCTGACAGAAGTTATGCTTATTTGATATGGGCCGCTATTAATGCAACAGAGGATAAGATGGCAACAGTTGTTCAAATTTATCAGTATTTTATCGAAAATTATGACTTTTACAGATTTTCGCCAACTCCTCATTTGTGGAAGCATGCAATAAGGAAAAGGTTATGTAGTGACCCCTGTTTTCACCGTATTGAGCCCCAATTTGTTGGAGGGTATTGGTGTGTGTCACAGGGTTTTTCCCGTATCTATGATAATGGAGGCGGCAAAAGGCGAAGGGTCGTGTTAAAACGAAATAAGAAGCGACAGTCCCTGCCAAGCAATGCGCCAGAACCAGAACCAGAACCAGCAGCAGCACCAGCTTATCATCATGGTCCCGCCGTCGGTGACAACTCTGAGATGGATTTCGCAGCCAGTTTTGATGAAGCTTGCATGTACCTAAGCGATTTCCCGCTGACTACAGGTGGGCTAGTCCCTCTGCAAAATGATGAAAGCTGGACTGGAAGTGGGCCGGCGCCAGCGCAAGCTGAATGGGAAATTTAGCAATACTGTACAGTATGGTGAGTACTGTATTTTTGCCGTATTATTTTGGTGGGGCTGGCTGGGAACTTCTTTAGGGGGCTGACCATTACTGTACATTAAAACTTTTCATTTTGTTTTTCCTCAGAAAAGAAAACGGCTAATGGGGGGATTTCGATGGATTATATTGTACTGTATGCTGATGTTTTCCGGCCATACAGTATACTGTGTAATAAACCCGAATAAATAAAACTATGCATTTATTCTACAGTACATGTTCAGTAAATTACTGCACATACTGGGGGCGAGATGTGTTTGCAGCAGAGAGAGATTTAATAATATTGTACAGTGAGCAGGGGGTTCCCTGAGCCAGAAATTAATGCTCAGGGACCCCCCCCCCCTGCTCCTGATCAGTATTATTAAAAATACGGAAAATGCTGCGTCATTACCATAGCGGATAGCCGCTAAGGCAATGAAGGGGTTAACCCATCGTGCCCGCTTTATTGTGTGTAGTGGGGATGGGTGAGGGGGGTATTTGGCCCTTGGTGTGAGTTTAGGACTTGCAGGAGGGGGGGGGGGTTGCGGGTGCACTTAACCCCTTCACGATCGTAGCAGTTAATACCGCTACGGTCATGAAGGGGTTAAGCCCTCCCGCTACCCCACCCCCCCCCCGCAAGCCCTCCCCAACCATCGTTGGGGCGAATACCCCATTCACCCACCCTCCCGCTACCCACAATAAAAAAATACACACACACAGCAGCCGCCAAAAAATAAATAAATAAATGACAATAAATACATTTGAAATACATTTTTATTGATAGTGTAGATGTGCAGGGGGTCTCCGGAGCTGAACCGCGTTGGTTTTAGGTCTGGGGACCCCGTGCCCCCCGAGATACAGGCCCCTTTAGGGGCGGTAGCCCCTCTGCTGGTTTAAAGGTCCGATCACGTGAATCGCGGCCTGTATAACCAACGCAGAGCACACCCCCTAAAGGGGCCTGTATCTCGGGGGGCACATGGTCCCCAGACCTGAAACCTGTGCGCTTCAGCTCTGGAGACCCCCTGCACATGTACACTATCAATAAAAATGTATTTCAAATGTATTTATTGTCATTTATTTATTTATTTATTTATTTAGATTTATTTATTAATTGTGCTGCTGCTGCTGCAAGTCGTAAACTCACACCAAGGGCCAAACACCCCCCTCACCCCCAATAAAAAAAATTCACGCACAGCAGCCCCACAATTAATAAATAAATCTAAATAAATAAATAAAGACATGAAGAAACGTAGCCCCACGCTAGTCCCCGGTGGGCTGGCAGGGCACCTGGACAGACCTACAGTTTACCAGCAGCATTCCACAGGTTCTGGAGGCCTGCTGGTGGATCCTGCCAGCACCATGGCCCTCAGGTGGTCTCCTCGGGTCACCGTGAGCCACAATTGGGTCCACACCTCAGGTGGTCTCCTCGGGTCACCGTGAGCCACAATTGGGTCCACACGGTAGGCCCAAGGATGTCTGGGAGCCCCGGGTCAAACCCACAGGCCGTCATTCACCCACCCACCGTCATTCACCCACCCACCGTCATTCATTCATCCACCGTTATTCATTCATCCACCGTTATTCATTCATCCACCGTCAATCATTCAACCGTCATTCATTCAACCGTCATTCATTCAACCGTCATTCATTCAACCACCCATCGTCATTCATTCATCCACCAATCCACTGTCATTCGTTCATCATTCGTTCACTCACACACTGTCATTCACCCACCCACCGTCATTCGTTCACCTACCCACCGTCATTCGTTCACCTACCCACCGTCATTCGTTCAACAGTCATTCACCCACCAACCGTCATTCGTTCACCCATCCACTGTCATTCACCCACCCACCGTCATTCACCCACCCACAGACCGTCATTCACCCACCCACAGACCGTCATTCATTCACCCACCCACCGTCATTCGTTCAACCGTCATTCATGCACCCACCCACCGTCATTCATTCACCCACCGTCATTCATTCACCCACCGTCATTCATTCATTCACCCACCCACCGTCATTTATTCACCCACCCACCCACCCACCGTCATTCATTCACTCACCCACCCACCGTCATTCATTCACTCACCCACCCACCGTCATTCATTCACCCAGTCACTGTCACCCACCCAGTCACACTCTCCCACCCACCCAGTCACTGTCATCCACCCAACCGTCATTCACCCACCCACCGTCATTCATTCACCCACCCACTGTCATTCATTCACCCAACTGTCATTCATTCACCCAACCACTGTCATTCATTCACCCACCCACCCACTGTCATGTCTTTTGTTGAAAATATAAAAATAAACAGGTTACATTGTAATGTTTTTTTCTGTATCACAATAAAAAAACAGTTAAGTAAAAGTTGTGCGCGAAAAAATATTTTTTCGTGGTAGTTGCGCTATGGGTTCAGGGGGGGGGGGGTCCTGCTCCTTTCATTTGTCCCGGGCCCCATGATTTCTGTTGGCGCCCCTGCTCCCAAGTGTTAAATATTTGTGCCCAGTGAGAAAATGGATGCTACATGTTAAGGTCAATATTTATTTGGAGAGGTCATTCTTAATTGGGGACACTGTACTTCTGTTATAGGTGTTCTTACCGCGTAAGTGTCCAAACAGCCGATCATAGTGCACGACCACCTGGTCAACCAGGACCTCGTTCTCCACTTGGGAAAACCTGATGTTCCGCAACTTTTCAACACGGCGCCTGCGTGCTGCAGGAGGCATGTCAACCACCGGAGCTTCTTCCTCTAAGGCTTCAGGGGTGTACTGGCCACTGGCCCTTTCTTCCTCAGCACTCCTCCAAAAGCCCTCTTGCTGCCCCTGATCCCTGGAGCCCCTGCTGGACTCCCCTACCTCTACTCTTATCTGTACACTTCTAGGCCTTTTGAGCGCCCCCACATTCCAACTCTCCACAACTCCACCCACCACAACACCATGCCTCTCATGCACACTCCTTACATCTTCACCCCCCACAACTCCATGCCCCTCATGCACACTCCTTACATCTCCACCCCCCACAACTCCATGCCCCTCATGCACACTCCTTACATCTCCACTCCCCACAATTACACCCACCACACCTACACTTCTTACACCTCCACTCCCCACACCCCTTACACCTCCGCTCCCCACTCTCCTTACACCTCCACTCCCCACACGCACACTCACACTTGTCTCACGCACACTCCCCACACTTCCACCTACACCTACACTCCCACTCCTTGTACCTCCATGCCTCTCACGCACACTTCCACCTCCACTCCCCTCATGCACACTCCTTACACCTCCACTCCCCACAATTCCACCCACCACACCTCCACGCACCTCATGTATACTTCTTACACCTCCACTCCCCACACCCCTTACACCTCCACTCCCCACACCTCCATGCCTCTCACGCACACTCCCACCTCCACTCCCCACACCTCCACTCCTCTCACGCACACTTCCACCACCACTCCCCTCATGCACACTCCTTACACCTCCACTCCCCACACCTGCATGCCCCTCACGCACACTTCCACTCCTTATACCTCGATGCCCCTCACGTACACTCACACTTGTCTCACGCACACTCCCCACATTTCCACTTGTCTCACGCACACTCACATTCCTCACACCTCCACTCCTTACACCTCCGTGCCCTTCACGCGCACGCACACTGATCTCATGCACGCTCCTCATAAGCAATCTCCTCATAAGCAATCTCCACATAAGCAAGCTCCTCATACCCCCTCCCCCAAACACACTCCCCCCCAAACACACTCCCCATACCCCCTCCCCCAAACACACACCAACAAAATAAACAAAAATAAAGACACACTACAAGAAAACTTTCACACTGACCAGCCTCAAAAATGTTATATACACACACACACACACACACACACACACACACACACACACACACACAAGAACAAAAGTCTACTAACACACACACCACTCGCAAATACCTCCAAACTCCTAGCCCAGCCTGTCTCTCCCTGACTCCCCAAAGCACTGGCACATGTGCTCATAAATGGCTGCTTTATATAGTGTGATCATAGACTGTGTGTGTGTTAGCAGGAGGTTGCAGTATGCATGCTTTCCAGTATGTGGGGGGTTAACTCCTCTAGCTAAGCAATCTACAGGTGCACCTGGGGAAGAGGGAAGAGGGAGGGCATCTTAACTGCCTCAGAAAGGCAAACACTGAGTGCTGCTCACTTTGAACTGGAAGACAGGCAGAGCCACCTGTGCTGAAGCAGGGGATATCCTTAAAACCAGACCTGTTGGTGTGCCCTGGGGGACAGGCGTTGCCCACCCCTGGTTTAAACGATGCGATTTGCAATAGCAGAAAACCTACCATGTCTCAACTATGGGCACTCAAAGGGTTAACACAGGGGTGGCCAACTTTTTCAGGCGTGCTAATAAATGGGCACAAATGTTTGGGTGGACCACTATCCTACTTCCCCCAACCCTCCTCCTGTCTCTCCATTACTCCCCCCCCCCCAGCTCCCTAAATTCCTTCCCCCCATCTTTCACTCAATCCCCCCCTCCTAAGAATGTTACCTTGGAGGCTGGGGGCAACAATGTCCGACTGGGTGCACCAGTGGGGGGAGGGGAAGGGTGTGAGAAGGTCCCCTTTGCTGAGGAGAGCTGGGGCCCCGCAGCGCACAGAGGCCCTGGTGGCTAGTGGAAGAAACTGGTGGAGCTCCCTCTCCATGGAGCGGCTGATCCCTGAGTATCATCACACGGGCCACTCCAAATGCCATGGCCACAGATTGGCCACCCCTGGGGTTTATCACTATCATTGACTCTCTTGGAAGTAATTGTATGGAAATGTTTGCAGTGAGTGGCCTGCTCAGGGACTAAATAAAAGGGCCCAAGTCCTCTCCCAGCTTCTGTATGTTTTGTGACCCGAACAATACTGAAGCTGCTACAGCATCCACGAAATGTGACATTCGGTTAAAAACTCACATACTATATGCGACAGCTCGGTTAACAGCAAACAGAATCATTTACAGGATCTGAATGGGAAATGTGCACCTCAGATTTTTACAAGAGAGACGGACACAGTACCTGGCGTAGACATCAGAGCTGCCCCCTCCCAGCTGTGTGTGGTTGGGTTTTGGCAGCTGTACAGACATCTGCTGCTCCTCCACCCTCACGTTACCTGTTTTACCATTGCATCTGTAATCCTGTGTGATTTCTATTTATCCTCAGAGCATCGCACACCAAAGCACTAATGGCATGCACTGCCAGCTGATCAGATCCAAGCAGTGTTACTCACTCCTTCACACATCATCACACCATCACCAACTGCAAGAATGTCAGCATGGTGTTTCCCTGGGCTGTGGCTGGTGTGAGGATAAGTGAATTAGCATTGGGGTGTTTCTTTTACAGTGGATACAGTAGATGCGTATTAACGTCAGTGGTGGAAAGACCCAGGCTGTTTTGCATTGCGGTTTCAGGAATATACAGTATGGGCAATGAACATGTGGGTACGTCACTTGATTAAAATAACATTAATTTTTAACTCCGTCAGTCCGTCAGAGCCATACAAGCCTGCAACACCCATCACGGAAAGGGTTAAACAACTTGCTGCATTTACTCAGTGGTGCCATGAATTACACAGTCACTCAGAAAAACAGCCCTAGTCCTCAAGGGCCACCAACAGCTCAGGTTTTCAGGATATCCCTGCTTCAGCACAGGCGGCTGAATCAGTGGTTCAGTTAAAGACTGTGTATCATATCCCCTCTCTGTTTTTTTTTTTCAGGGTACACACGTAGGTCGCGGCCAGGGTGAAAGCTCGCTCGCGATCAAAACAATGCAACTCAATTGTAGCGTCCATACTGCTCGCGTGCACGTGAGCATGGGTAGACGCGATGCGTGCAAAGACAAAACTTTTTGTCTTTGCCGCGTGATGCTCTGGTCACGTGCGCGGTTCAGCCAGTGAGGGCGAACCGCGTCACTTTGCGTCACCCCGTGCACTTCCCCCCCCGCGACCCGCACAGGCGCCACCCCACCCCCCCCGGGCCCCCGCCCACTTGCCCCCCACCATTTTCTATCTACAGGCCCAGGAATCGCCACAGCTTCTTCATCAGCGCGTGATGTCACGCGCTCGAGCGCGAGCGAGCGTGCTTTTCACCCTGGCCGCTCCTTACCCTCATGAACCGCATCTAATCTCTGCCTATATTTGTGCCACTATCCTTTTATTTTTTTCCAACCTTACAATACAAGAACAACAACGCGGTTCCAGCGAGGTATTTCTGCATAATCACCCATTGGGCTATACTGTAGATAGATCTGGGGCACTGTTTTGGGCCCAGAAGAACTAACACACAGCCCCAGGGTCCCCATAAATAAAGCATTCATGTGCAGGGCTTTGCTATTTTCATTGTGAGGGGATAGAGGGGTCGTGTGCTCCTTAATAATCTCAGATAATGCCAGCAATACAGTGAAAAAGGTAGACCAGTGCATTTCTAATGCGGCAGCTACATCAGGGTTTCACACTGACAGGACAGTTCCAGTCTTGTTACCAGGACCTGGTATAGAAGATATATACACATTCATTTTATAGCTCCTAGAGAAACAAAATGCCTACCACCAAGCAACGTGAGAAAGGGAAACACTGCTTGTAACAAGCCCTTCTGCTTGTAAGGTAATACTATTTTTTTGTGGTATTTCTTTACTGTTTTGGCCAAGGAGCTAGTTTTTGAGGCAATGTTATTGCTTAATAGGCCCCTCCTTCAATATGCTTAAAATCTTCCCCTTACAAAGAAGATAACTGCACTGCACACATTGATGGGTCGAAAAAATAGTAGACCTTGCTATGATTTATGTAAATTCCCTGCCCCACACACTCTTGCCAATCCTATTGTTTGTTTTCGCTTCATTGGCCCCTTGTCGCCTCCTTGTTGTACCCCTTCTCCTCCTCCGTCTGCGTTCCGCCCATGTAGACTTCCGTTTGGGGTTGGGTCCACTGGCGGTGTTTGTTTGTATTCCGCGCCTTACGCCTGGGCCCCCGTTCACTGCCGCCCGGGGGCGCCGCTCCCCCCTCCTTTCGCTTCCTTCCCCTTCGGCTCCTTAGACCTCAATGAGTTCGGGTGAGTCTTTCTCGCTCAGTTGTCTTTGTCTCTTGGTAGAGTGGTTTTTTTCTGCGACTACGGGCGCGGGTATGCACCGTTTCGCCGCCATTATCTTCTTTCATGTGATCCCTCTATCCCTGCCTATTTGGCGTGGTTCGGGTTCGCGGTGCTCGGAGTGCTCCTCGCTCGCTAGATACTGGTCGAAATGAGGGGCAGGGGATATGAGAGGGGGGGGGGTGTGGCTAGTCTTGTTTTCCCACGCTCCCAGACTGTTTTGTCCTGTTGCCGAACCTGCGACTTGATGACCTTTCTCTTCTTACCTTCATTGTGACAACCCAAGTCCATGATTAAAAATATGTAGCATTGGTGCCCCTATACCACCATAGAACCGCGCCCCCCAATCCTTTGTGTCCAGCGCGGTCGCGGTTGCGTCGGAGAGCAGAGACGACCTCGCAGGCTTGTTCCCAAATGTGGGGTGCCAGTGCAGAGTGAGCTCTTATATTCCACTACGTTTGCAGGCTCCTTTTTCATTTGTATTCCTCGCCAGTTGATGGATCCAGGAATCTCCTTTTTTTATGTGGTTTAGCCTTTTGGGTTTAGATGGACGGATTCCAGTCTGTCCTGATGGACTCGTTCACCTTTTATTCTCGAAAGATGATAGCCGTAAGGGTGGTCTAAACTTCAGTTAGGGGTTCGTGCCGGGTCTCGTGTCGTCTCCGGGGTGAGCAGTTTCCCTTCCCGCAAGGGTGGGTTCCTCTCAGCGGTGGTGGGTGTGGGGGCGTCTCTGTCGTCCTTTGGCTGGGGCGAGGTGGATGATGTGGGGTGAGGGTTGATGAACGGGGAGGAAGTTGAGCTTTCCTGAGCGCTTTCGTGGCGTATTCCGTTTCCGTTTGCATGGTGAGTCTCTGCTTCACCGAGTTGGTTTATGCGCAGTTGTTATTCTGGCGTGTAGGGTATGTGTGTGGCCATAGGGGACGGCGAGTGAGGAGCGCTTCGCAAGGACCGAGTTTGGTGTTCAGGTCGTGGGCCGTATTCCCTCTGTGGGGAGTGAGGTCTTGGCGTGAGTCTGGGTCGCGGTAGACGGAGATGGGACGGGGGGGGGTCGCCGGGGGATGGGGGGGAGTTTGAAGGGCAGTCGAAAGTTATGATGGTGGGGTTGGTGGTCTGCGGGGGGTGGTGGAGGGTGGGGGTCGGAGGGGGTGGTTGGTGGTGTTGGGTTGGGGGGTAGGGTAGGTGGGACCGAGGCGGCAGGGGGTGGGGTGGTGGGGGGGGTGGTGGTTTGTACATGTCGTTTGGTGTGGGGGTATCCCGGGAGAGCCCGGGGGTTGTTATGGATTCTTGTGTGGTGTTCCTAGGACCCTATGTCGGGCATAAAGTAAGGTACGGGGGGCACCAGCGCGGGTGGGTTGGACCGGGGGCGTGTTATCCGTGTGGTCCCCGCTGCGCTTGGGGGTTCCGTTTAGGTGAGTCGACAAGGGCAGGGGTGGCCTTCCTCGGAATGGAGTTTGCCCATGTAGGCTTAGGGGCAAGTCAACACCGGTTCCTCAGTGTGGCCATTGAGGGCCAATGAATCCCATAGTATCATAAATATATCATTTCTTCCTTCCTCGTGAGAACGCATTTTTCTCTTTTAATACTTTTGCTTATTCAATTCTTTTTTCCCTCTCTCTCGCTTGTTTCAAAGGCTCCCTTCAGCAAGTCTACTTGCCTTTCCCCGCTCGCCGGTACCGGAGGGGCTGGGGGGGAGGGAGTGGAGGGGGGAGGTGGAAAGGGCGTGCGGAGGTCCCATCTGTTCCTGTCGCTTTGCAAGTTCGGCCCGCGTGCCCCCGGGAAGCCGGTGTTGAGCTATGTCTGGGTTTTTCCATTTTGTTTTCATGGTCGGCGTGGGTGACCCCGCTCACTTTGCCTGGCGGTCGGTGTGGCGGGGGGCTAATAGAGCAGCGTTTGCTTCTCTGGGGTTTTGGGCGGTGGAGGTAACGTTTATGTCTGGAATTTCGTGGTAGCCTCGCTTTTTCCCTTGACTCGTTACGGCGTATAAGTTGTCTTCGGGTTTTCTCCTTTCTTGGTAGTCTTCCTTCGTTAGCAACGCTGTACGTGCCCTTTTACCGGTCATGGTTATTCAGGGCATTGTTTTCCCGTGATCGTCCTTTTTTGTCTATGTCCGTGGGCATGGTTGGGGGTCGAAAGTTTGCAGTGCGTAGTGTAGTGTTAGGTTAGGGTTCTCAGGCTGAGTTTCAGGAGCTTTCTGATGTTTAGGGCGTCATGTGTCCGGCCCTCCGGTTGTATTTCCACCCCCCATCTACCCCCGCGGCCTAATTTTCTTTCCAAGCACCCCAGGTTCGTCACATAGACCTAGGTTAGGGTTCCTGTCACTTAGGGTTTAGTTAGGGATAGACAGGGATAGCGCGGTTGCTGTTCCCGTGATGCGTGTTGTGGTTGCGTGATTCGGTTGTGTTCACGTGAAGCGGTGGGACCCTCGTTGGGGTCCTGGAGAAAGTACCTTATAGATCAGACGGATCCATCGCACGTCTGACCCTTTGAAAGAGTGTTGCATGCCCGAGCATCGGAGTGCTCGGAAGGTATTCAATATATATGTGCCCAACAGGCCTACACAGTAATTAGTGACTGCGCAGTCCCCCACCGTTCTCTACTAATAGATGTCAGGAATTGGGTGGGGATTCTCGGGACAGGTTGGATCACACTAGTGGGGGTAAGCCTCCTCGACCAGTAGTGTCCTCCTCTAGAGGGGACACAGGTTATGATGATATTTGCGTGATCTGTTTTCTTGCATGTTCGTAAAGTTCCTAGTTAATATATATCTGTGTGAGTATCGATATTGTATTGTCCTGCGGGAACCACTTCCCCTATGAGCCATGGCAGGTGAGGCTCATACCCGCGCTTCTTGTAGTATGTCCTCCATTGCTCGGAGCGGGCCAGTCGTTGCCTCCACATCCGATTGCCCGCGAGCGAAACTCAGCCCTCTGTGAGCGACAGGTATAGCCCCACACTGAGAAGTAGTCAGATACACCTACCCACCCCAATCTCACTTAGGGTGCGGGTAAGAGGGCTACATATATATTCCTCATTCAGCAGCAGACTGCTTAGAATGATAACAAGATTGGTGAACAGTTGGCAATATTTCAGCCGGTGGGTAATGAATCCGTAACCTTTGATTTGCCCCTTGTAGTGATTTAGATACCTGTCAGCTTTGCATATCCTGTCTTCCTGCATATCCACTGTCTTTGCTCTCCTTTTTTCTTAGATGGTCCGGGTGTGACTCAAATGCATGGTCCATGTGTAATAATTTAATTCTTCTGTAAGAACACTCCAAAATGATGGTGAGCAATGATAACATACCCTAATAGGGCAGGGACTAGTACCTAGTGTCAACCACACAATGAACAGTACAAGGTTGTCCCAACATGATAGCTGGCATTGTATGTAAGAAAAAACTCACTTTTAAATCCAGAGGAGCAGTCCCATCAGGTATCCTGAGCAGCGTGCAATCCACCAAGCAGGGAAAGTAGAACAGGTGAAAAAGGCAGTGCACTGCCTTAATGAATGGAGGAGGCTATGGTAGCAAAAACAACCTTTTAATGAATAAAAGGATCAACATCATCCCTGGTCATCAAGAAAAACGCTCACCTAGGCGTTTCGGGCCGTGCGCCCTTTTATCAAGGTGTATGACTATGACTATACACCTTGATAAAGGGCGCATGCCCGAAACACGTAGGTGAGCATTTTCTGGATGACCATGGGGTGATTTTTGATCCTTTTATTCATTAAAAGGTTGTTTTTGCTACCATTAGCCTCCTCCATTCATTACAGGCAGTGCACTGCCTTTTTTCACCTGTTCCACTGTTTCATTCAGACTGAGATACCACGATACCAGTTGTATAATGTCTTGTTATTTCAGGTAACTAACAAGACTTAAAGCTGCAGTTCAAGCTCCCGTTTTTTTTTTAGGGTTTTTTTTTTACTTCAATAGTTTCATGTGGACAATCTCTGCTTACCTAAAGAACTGCATAGCTGCCGGTCAATTCGTTCTCCGTCTATTGATCGGCAAAGTTTGGCGACATCTTTAAATATGGGGAATGTAAATGGTTGCTATAGCAACAAGCATGCTTTTAAAAATAGAATACAAGAAAATTGGTCTTTCAAAGTTGTTGGGTTTTTTTAAACAGAAAATGCTAAAAGTATTTTTTTTACTACAGAACTGATTTGTTAAAAAAAAAACACACATGCAGGATATTGCTTGAACTGCAGCTTTAAATTCGACAAATAAACAAGTGTTCAACTGGATTCCCATTCTCTGAATACCAGTGACTAATATTGTAGTGTGTATCTGGGCTCCTGTGTGGGCAAACCGGGGGACTTAGGGTGGTGGAGATTCTGTTCTATCCTCTGGTAGATTTCTGGAGAGAATCTGGCTAGGTTTTAGGTTATTTTAGGGTTTATACCTTTTTGTAAATTCATATACTCTACCACAGCAGGTGGGAGTTAACTGCGCACCTTTATTTAAACCTCCAGATGAAAGTATAAATCTTCCAGAACAAAATAATGCAGAACAAGATAATCACACATTACACAGCATGGCAGTGTCACTAGCAATTCAAAATGCAACAAGTTAACACCTCCATTTAACCATTTAGGATGGTGACCTCTTCCCAGGTGAGTCCAGCATAGGATCAATATCCCTTTAAACACTGCAGATTGCAGGGAGACCACAGGCCTTTCACCATGAAACTGAGATCTTGACTACTCTACATCTAATTGAAGCTGTCCATATATGTCTTCACCTTTACTTCATTTCTGATCTCAGGTAGTTAGTACAGGAACTTTGTAAGTGACATTAAAGTCCAAAGAATAACAACCTTACAAATGTCAGATCCGTGGGTGTCAGTGCCACCCAGCAGGACTGGTTCTGGGATGTATATGTGAGCCTACCCCATGTCTTGAAAGAAGGCTGTGTTGGTACTTTCTCCCATGTAGTTGTAAGTAACCCTACTCCTAAAGGGTTGGTGTCTGTTAGGCGTCACCCTGCGTTGCCATAAGGGATTATGGCATCATAGGAGAGTATTTGGGAGAGGGAGAAGGTTCTAGATGGCAGGTTCCTGGAGGATATGAGGAGAGGAAATGGGGAAATACCCATCAAATAGTAGAACAGACCAGGCCCCCCTTTATTTTTATATGTTGTAGCGAGGGACAGTGCCCTTTAAGTTAGGATATCATAATAAGGCTACTGTAGTCCAGCAGGTCCCAAAGGTGGGAAAGTGCCACACCACAGCAGGCCTCAGTAAACAGGGTTCCTGGGTGTCATCGGATCGGCTCTAACCGCGGATCCAGAGTGATATTCGTCTCGGTCTGTAAGGAAGTGGCAGTTCCCAAACAGGCCAAAGGTACAGTTGTCAATTACAAAGGACCAGCCAGGATCTCTGTAATGGGTCTAGTGTAACTTGAGTAATACAGATGATGACTCCGAATCCACAAAGGGGAGCCGGGTCCGACAGCAGAAGAGCAAATAAATCAGAACACCTCCAGTTGTGTGTTGAATGGGCAGTTATGGAGGCACAGTATTCGTGGACAACGTTGTTGCATGAATGTGGGATGTCCCCGTGCCTGGGGACATGAATAAAAGACTGATGTTGTACTATAAAAGTTCCTTCTACCTCATTGCCCCGCTGCCTGAATCCAGGATCCCGAGTCAATGTAACCCATGCAATAGCCAACACTGTACAACAAGCATGTCAAACTCAAATGCTAACAAGGGCCAAATAAACAAGGTTTAAGTCAAAGTGGGCCGCAAAAAAAAATAAAAAATTAAATTTTCATAGAAACGTAGGTTTATTTCGAAAAGTACAGTGTGTGTGTGTGTGTGCAACACCAGCATACCTGCACCAACCCCAGACGCACGCACACCGTAGCATGCACCATCCACAACAAAGGAAAACCACCCGGAATTACATTGCATCATCCCACAGACACAACGCCCATAGAAAATGAAACAAGAGCCAGATAACATGCAGAACTATAGCACAGCACCCCAGATGACGATGCACCATAACACAGGACACAAACACGCACACTATACATTGCACTATGACACATACAAACCCACATTGGAACATAATAAACCTGCACTAACAACACCCAAAGACGCGCGCCCACTACACTATACTACAACGAAATGTTCCATACACATCCTAAAAAGCACAATAGACAATATCTAGGATAATAATATACCTCTTATATCACACACGCACAAACAAAGGATTGGCACCCAACAGTTTCTTCTCCTCTGGCGCCTGCGTTACTGCCCAGGGACCGATGGCGGCCGAAACATTGCCGATCGTTTAATCAATTTTTTATCTTAAGGTCATGTGAATACAAATGTCTTTTTAATAGTCTGGAGTTCTGTGGACGACCCCGCCAATGTTTGTTGATATAGACCGATCCGCTTATCTCCCAGCCTGGTCGCAGGCCGTGAGGTACCCGTCGGGCGGCAGCCCTGCTTCTGTCTTCTCATGCAGAGAGACTTAGCTCTTTGCTAAGTCCGGTCTCCCGTAACTCCCATAATCCCTCTACTCTGAATTCCCACCGTGCAAATTGGCTGGGTCTCATGCACAACCTAAGAGTCACATAACGGTTCACCGTTAGAAGAGTCTGCAGCGGCAGCTTGTGTGCTAGTGCTGGCATTTATTTACAATCGTACTCCCCCGTCCTGTTCTATTACTATCAACTCCTCCCTTGCTTTCGTACCCCTGCGCGCTTATACGGAGGTCACATCATTGTACCTCAGGATGTCAACTTGCGGCCCGCGGGCCCGCATGCGGCCGCCAAACGAATTCCTTGTGCGCGACCCGACGCCCAGAACGAATATCTTTGCGGCCCACGCGCCCGGTTTTCCCAAATGTGGGGCGTCGCGCTGCGGCTTGGCTAGAGGGGCGCCGCGAGTCCAGTGCCCGCCAGCAGCGGTACAACCAAGGCTTCTACTGTATGTTAAAAAAACATCAATAAAAACTCTGAAGCTGGTGCCGGGTCTCCCTGGCAGCGCCTGACCACTCCGCATGCGCGCCTGATGCGTGCGAGGAGGAGAGACTTCCCCGAGAGCGGCAGGTTTGAAATTTGCCGCCGCTTGGGGAAGTGGAGAGCGGCAAATTTTCCCCAATGGGGCTGCAGCCTGCCCGCATTGCAGCTCAGATCTACCAGGACAGAGGCAGCACCAGAGGTGTGTGTGTGTGTGTGTGTGTGTGTGTGTGTTGTGTGTGTGTGGTGTGTGTGTGTGGTGTTTGTGTGTGTGTGTTTGTGGTGTTGGTGTAGTGTGTAACACGGGCTTGCAGGGTGTGTGTGTGGATGTTGTGTGTGTTGTTGTGTTTGTGTGTGTGTTTGTGTGTGTGTGTGTGTGTGTGTGTGTGTGTGTGTTGTTTGGTGTGTTGTGTGTGTGTGTGTGGTGTGTGTGTGTGTGTGTGTGTGTAAAACGACCCTGCAGGTTGGGGTGTGTGTGGTGTGAAAAACGCGGCTGCATGTGGGTAGGTGGTGGTGTGAAAAAACAGGCTTGGGGTGGTGTGTGAAAAAATGGGCTGTGGTGGGTGTGAAAACGGCTGCAGTGGGGTAGGTGGGTGTGAAAACGGGCTGCAGGTGGGTAGGTGGGTGGGTGTGAAAAACGGGCCTGCATGTGAATAGGTGGGTGGGTGTGAAAACGGGCTGCGGGGGGTGTGAAAAACGGGCTGCAGTGAAAAACTGCTTTGGGTGGTGGTGTGTAAAAACGGGCTGCGGGTGGGTGGTTGTGAAAAACGGGCTGCTTGTGAAAAACGGTTCGGTGTTGGGTGGATGTGAAAAACGGCTGCTGGGTGGGTGGTGGTTGTGAAAAATGGGCTGCGGGTGGGTGGTTGTGGTGTAAAACGGGCTGCTTGTGAAAAACGGGCTGCTGTGAAAAACGGGCTGCTGGGTGGGTTAAAAAACGGCTGTGGTGGGTGTGAAAAACTTGTTTCGTGCTCAGGAGAGAGTGAGGTCAGAATGAGAGGTCAGAGAGAGGTGGGCTCAGAGAGAGTGAGAGAGGAGGTCTGAGAGAGAGCGAGAGGAGAGGTCTGATAGAGAGAGGTTCTGAGAGAGATCAGGCGGGGGGGGGCCGAGATGATCATGGGGTGGGGGAATATGATGGGCGCGGAGGCCAGCCTGCAGCCTGAATTGGCGGGGCATCGGGTGTGATAATATGATGATGGGGCATGGGGGCCAGCCTGGGGTCACCCACCCAACCCCTGCCCCTGTCACCCCCTCCCCCGTCACCCTCTGTCACCCGCCTGCCTCTGTCAACCCCTCCCCTGTCAACCCCTGTCAATCCCTGCCCCTGCCACCCCGTCACCCCCTGCCCCTGTCACCCCCTGTTACCCCCTGCCCCTGTCAACCCCTGTCAATCCCTGCCCTCCCCAACCGTCACCACCCTGGCACGTCACCCCCGTTACCCCCTGCCCCGTGTCACCCCCTGCCTATCTGTCACTCGCCCCTGCCTGTCACCCCTGCCCCTTCACCCCCTGCCCCGTCACCCCCCTGTCACCCCTGCCCCTGTCACCCCCCTGCCCCTTGTGTGTGTGTGTGTTGTGTGTGTGTGTGGTGTGTGTTGTGTGTGTGTGTGTGTGTGTGTGTGTGTGTGTGTGTGTGTGTGTGTGTGTGTGTGTGTGTGTGTGTGTGTTGTGTGTGTAAAACGGGCTGCAGGTGTGTGTGTGTGTGTGTGTGTGTATGTGTGTGTGTGTGTGTTTTGTGTGTGTGTGTGTGGTGTGTGTGGTGTGTGGTGTGTGTGTGTGTGTGTGTGGTGTGGGTGTGTGTGTGTGTGTGTGTAAAACGAGCTGCAGGGGGTGTGTGTGTGTGAAAAACGGGCTGCAGGTGGGTAGGTGGGTGGGTGTGAAAAACAGGCTGTGGGTGGGTGTGAAAATGGGCTGTGGGTGGGTTGAAAAGACTGGCTGCAGTGGGTAGGTGTTTGAAAAACGGTCTGAGGTGGGTAGTGGGTGGGTTGAAAACGGGCTGCAATGGGTATTAGGTTGGGTGGGTGTGAAAAACGGCGTGTTCGTGGTGGGTGGGTGTGAAAAACACGGCTTGCAGGTAAAAACGGCTGTGGGTTGGTGGGGGTGAAAAACGGGCTGCGGGTGAGTGGTTTGAAAAACGTGCTGCTTGTTAACACGGTTTTCGGGGTGGGTGGATGTGGAAAAACGGGCTGCTGCGGTGGGTGGGTGGGTGGTTGTGAAAAATGGGCTGCGGGTGTGGTGGGTGGGTGGTTGTGAAAAACGTGGCTGCATTGTGAAAAAAACGGGCTGCATTGTGAAAAACGGGCTGGGTGGGTGTGAAAAACGGGCTGTGGGGGGTGTGAAAACGTGTCTGACAGAGAGAGTGAGGTCAGAGAGAGTGGAGGTCAGAGAGAGTGAGGGGGTAGAGATGTGAGAAGAGAGTCTGAGAGGAGAGATCGAGAGAGAGAGAGTCTGAGAGAAGTCGAGAGAGAGACGGGGGGGGGCCGAGATGATCATTGGGGTGGGGAATATGATGGGGGGCGCGGAGGCCAGCCTGGGCACTTAAGCAATATGATGGGGGCAGCGGTGTGTGGGGATAAGATGATGATGGGGCATGGGGGCCCGCCGGGTCACCCACCCACCCTGGCCCCTGTCAAACCACCCCTGCCCCCCGTCACCCCTGTCACCCCCTGCCTCTGTTCAAAAGCCCCTGCCTGCCCCCTGTCAACCCTTGTCATCCCGGCCCCTGC
>WSYH01009025.1:0-27177 GCA_036426205.1 Ascaphus truei | reverse complement strand
GCACCATGCGGAGGGAGAGGAACGGAGGCACTTCGTGCACCAGCGGAGGGAAGGCGAGAGGCACTGGCACAAGCGGCGGCAGGGAGAGGCGGAAGCCTGTGCACCAGCGGGGGGGGGGGAGAGGAGGGTCCATGCACCAGCGGAGGGAGAAGCGGAGGCGTTGTGCACCAGCGGGGGGAGGAGGAGCTGTGCACCAGCAGGGGGAGAGGCGGCGTGTGCACTAGCGGGGGGAGGAGGTGCGGTACACAGCGGGGGGAAGAGGTGGTGCTGTGCACCAGCGGAGGAGAGGCGGCGGCACTGGCACCGCAGGGGGGGGGAGAGGAGGGTCCAGCAACCAGTGGAGGGGAAGCGGAGGCGTTGTCACCAGCGGGGGGGAGGAGGAGCTGTGCACCAGCAGGGGGAGAGGCGGTGCTGTGCACTAGCGGGGGGGAGGGGTGCGGTACACAAGCGGGGGAAGAGGTGGTGCTGTGCACAGCGGGGGGAGAGGCGATGCGCACTGTGCATCAGCGGGGGGAGAGGAGGTGGCGCTGCTCACAGCGACAGGGAGAGGAGGCGGCGCTGCTCACCAGCAGGTGGGAGGTGGCGGATGCCGAGGGGGGAGGAGGGTGGTGTGCACCAGTGGGGGGAGAGGCGGCTGGCGCACCAGCAGGGGGGAGAGGAGGTGCGGTGCACCAGCGGGGGAGGGGAGACGCAGTGCACCAGCGGGGGGAGGCTCAAGACCTACCCAGGCATTTATTAATGAACCACAACCTGTCGGAATATAATAGCAGTACCATCCCATCCTGCATTGTATCTTTCCTTTGTTTGGTCTCGTTTATAAACTTAATGTTTCTTCTTTTCACTTTTTCTACCTGTGAAGTGCTTTGAGTCCCATTGGGAGAAACGTGCTATATAAATAAAGTTATTATTATACAGCAGTGCCCCGGGAATACGGGGGTTCCGTTAGGGGACCGCCGTATTGTAAAAATCGCCGGAAAGCAGATCTGGCGATTTCAGTTCTTGTGCATGCACAGAATTGGCTTTTCGCCGTTCTGAGCATCGCGGCCTACGGTTGCACGTGCACGCCAGGCGCAAACCGCCCATTCTGCGCATGCGCGGACTCGGAATTAAAGATGGCGCCCCCTTCTCGGTACCGCGTATCAGCGAATCGCCGAAAAGCGGGGGCCCTGCTGCTATATCGGAAATTAGGGGCGGGGTTCTGGAAGTCAGACCACCCTTGATCATCTCAAGGGACACCCCGGTTCACGTTCCATTAAGAAAAAAAGGAATTCAAGAAAAAAGCTGTGACAATCAACACTAAATCTGGGAGACTGACTACAAATCAATAAACCTCAGGGAGGTCAGTGAAAAATGAACATGTCCACAGTATAGGGTCGCAGGAAGGAGGTTTAGGACAGTGGCCCCTATAAATGTATTTAGGACACCACAAACCCCCACACTTTGCTATATTAAGGAGATAAAAAGACCCGAGGTTATAATGCAGTCTGTTATAACGCAATGGTTACTCTTGGATCAAACTTTGCTGATCCTCAAGCTATCATCATTTGCATGCACCCAATGCTCTCACCAACTACACTAATCATTAGCCTTAGTTTTTTCAATTGAATATCAATCCATTTAATCCAGCAGCATGGAGCCCTTGTGCTGCTCTATACTTCTCGCCAGCACTCACGGTAAGAACAAATACGCGTGTGTGTCTAATTACACAGCGCTGACATAAACTCCCGAGGGAATAAGCTCTGTCTGCACAAAACACACAGCGCTGTACAGTACATAAACTCCGAGAGGAATAGATCTTTGTCCTGCAAACATACACAGCGCTGTACATAAACTCCGGGAGGAATAATCTCTGTCCTGCACAACATACACAGCGCTGTACATATAACTCCCGGGAGGAATAAGTCTCTGTCTGCCACAACGTACACAGCGCTGTACCATATAACTCCCGAGAGGAATACAGTCTCTTGTCCTGCACAACGTACACAGCGCTGTACATATAACTCCCGAGAGGAATAAGTCTCTCCTCCGCACAACATACACACGCTGTACATATAACTCCCGAGAGAAAAGTCTCTGTCCTGCACAACGTAACAGCGTTGTACAGATAACTCGGGATATAAGTCTTGTTCCTGAACACGTACACAGCGCTGTAATATAACTCCTGAGAGGAATAAGTCTCTGTCCGCACAACATACACAGCTGTGTACATATAAACTCCTGAGAGGAAAAGTCTCTGTCCTGCACAACATACACAGCTGTTACATATAACTCCTGAGAGGAATAAGTCTCTGTCCTGCACAACATACACAGCGCTGTACATATAACTCCTGAGAGGAATAAGTCTCTGTCCTGCACAACATGATCTTCCAAAACTAAAGCAAAATAACCTGGGGGGGAAATCATATCTATCAAATAAGGAAAATAGTGCTTTTTATTATGTGTGTAAAATGGAGTCCATTTAAACGTGGTGCTGTTCTCTTCCTAGTTGGAAGGGGTGATATTCTGATGCACGGGAAGCAACGGGGGGGAGGGGGTGGGTGTTACAGGGGGGGAGGGGTGCTGGTGACACGGGGGGGATGAGGGGGGTGGGTGCAGGGGGGGGGGGTGCACGGGGGGGGGAGGGGGGGGTGCAAGGGGGGGAGGGGGGGGGGGGTGCACGGGGGGGGGGGTGCAGGGGGCGAGGGGGGGTGCACGGGGGGAGGGGGTGCACGGGGGGGGAGGGAGGGGGTGGGGTTTGCACCGGGGAGATGGGGGGGTGGGGGGGAGGGGGGGTGGGGGGTGGGGCCAGTGGGGGGGCGGTGGGGCGGTGGGGGGGAGTGGGGGTGTCGGGGCGACGGGGGGGTGGGGGGATGGGGGGTGGGCGTGGGGGGGTAGTGGGGGTGGGGGAGGGGCGAAGATAAGTGACTGCTAGTGAGGTGCAAAGGTCAGTACAACGGGCTGAATCTCCACGCTGACCCTGCTGGGGGGTCCGCGTATTGCTTCCTGGGCCAGTTGCAAGTGGATTATATCGCCGGCTCTGATTGGTGGTCCAGTGCCGCGGCGTTAAAGAGTGCGAGCTGCAGTACGCGCAGGACTGTCTCGCCCCGCTCTGAGTGGCTTGTTCCCGTGACCTTTGACGGGAGGATAGTCCTCGCCGCCTTGTCTGCCCGTCTGAGTGGACTCGTTTACCGTACCCTTGATGGGAGTTGTAGTCCTCGCACGGCCCTACGCTCGGGTTGTGATTGGAGAGCCCTGGCCGCGGTGCTTTCTGGGGAGAGGTGGTCCTGTGCGTTTTCGGGCCGAGGTGTCGCCCCGCGTCCCCGTCTGGTCTCCTGGTTCCCCGGGAGCGTCAGCTTCTCCCCGCTATGCATGGCAGGGACGGCAGGCTCCTCCTCACACCCTGCACCAGCTGATGCTGAGTGGCCAGGCCGCTGCCGCGGGGGAGCCGCCGCCGCCACCGCCGCGCTGCGTGGGGAGGATGTGAGCGGGCCCGAGAGCTGAGGGGGGGGCGGGCGGGGGAGAGGGCCGGCAGGAGGTGAGAGGAGGGACTTACTGCAGCAAGGTAATGTGGCAGAGAGGGGACGGTGAGACAGCGGCAGGGTTATTATACACAACACGTGGGGGGTGTGTGAATTTGTAGAATAACGTTTATGTATAAACGATACCAGTATGTATTGTGTGTGTACATATATATAAATATAGATATATGACACACACGTTTCTTTTTACACACTAAATCGAGATATATCTATCAGTATCGGTAAGGGTTATTCTTTTCAATCAAAGGTCTTTACACACTTTAAAGGGCCCTGTTTCTTAGCAGTGGCTGTTGCTTTTTGAATCCGAAGTAGTCTGGGGGTGATATCTCTGTTTTTTTAAACGTGTGACTCTGGTAAGATCTAATGTCGGGACCTTGTCAAGTCACTTTATCTCCTGTGACCCGGTACTGAAATTATTGTACTCTCTAGGGGGCGTGGATGATTGTGCTGCAGAACTTTTCTGTGCAGTACACAATGTCAGGAAACGTAAGTAAAGGGATATGTTGTAAAATTTATGCCATTATATATAACACTAGAAAGAACGAGGCACTTGAATGGCTTTTCAAAGGTTATACCTTTTATGTCTAACTGAGGCTCGACACGTCCAGCCCGGAGACATTGTTGCATGCACCCGTGGCGGGTTTGCTACCTGGGATCGTTGGTGCACCTATTTGATTGTATTGTATTGTATGTTTATTTATATAGCGCATAATGGACATAGCGCTTCACAGTAGTAATACATGTGTATCGAATAAATAACAGATAATATATAATAAAAGATCATGGCGAAATACGTGACTTAGACAAACATAACATTAGGAAGAGGAGTCCGCCGAGGAGCTTACAATATAATTGGTAGGAGGGAGAACGTACTAAAGACGACATAAAATATATATATTTAGATATCGTAACTTTAAATGTTGCATTGTAAAAAAAAAAAAAAAATACAATCCAGTGGTAGAAAAAAAAAAAAGATGGGGTGTAGATCGGGTGGTATTCAGAATGGAAAAAACCATGAACATAGACAGTATTTAATGAGTATTTACTTGACCAAGGTCCACCCCCTAAATAATCATCGGACACGTACACAATATGTAGTTTGTGTCTCAGATCTGTATATATGACTATGCTACCCAGTCCTTAGGTGATAACAGTATAAAACAGCTCTTGGCCACATTGGCGTTGTGAAAAACTTTCCAGCATTTGAAGGCCTTAATCCTCATCCTTGGTTCCACACACCACTAGGATCCGACACAGTCCCGTCACCCCAGATTCCTGTACCCCTTCACGCCTACAGTCTGCCCTCCTTTACACGGAACTGAAAGAGTTAAGCTGTTCTCCCTCTGTTTCAACTAGTCACAGCCAGGGTAGAGCCAGATTAGCGCGGACCTCTCGGTGGCGAGCATGCGTCCTACACACGAACGCCACACAGGACCGGCAGCTGGACGGGATTCAGGAGTCTGTGCAATGCCGGCGCTACGGTGGTTGTAAGGAACAATCCAAGCGGTTCACACAACCGCTGATGAAGCATTGTGCAAAAACATCGTTGGATTACAAACCAAAGTAGCGCCAGCATTGCGCAGAATAAATTCTCATGGCTGCCGGTGGTGCCTGTGTGCGTTCGACTGTCCCAGACGGGGTCGCCACTGAGAGGTACGCTGCTAATCGCTCTACACCGTCATGCACGGTGAAAAAGAGAGGAGAGAACAGCTAATTCTTTCAGTTCAATCAGAGTAGGAGGCGAGTGAGTATTGTGGGCCCAGAGTGAGAGGTTATTGGGAGATTGGTGCCGGAGACCCCGCGCGGATCCTACTGTGTGGGGACAAAGGGGAGGCGGAGGATTAAGCCGTCACATGCTGGAAAGGTTATTCACAACGCAATGGCAAGAGCCTGTATATATGTTCTCACCTAAGGATTCTGGAGATATGTCATTATACAGATCTGAGACACAACAAACTTACTTTATTGGTACGTGTATACGAGATTTAGTGACGCTTGGTCAAGTAACTACTCAGTAACTACGCTTGTTTCATGTTTTTCCATTGTCTGAAAATTACCACCCGAGTCTACGCACCGGAGGACACTATTCTTCTTTTTCTCTGACAACTGTCTGGATCGGACGTGGATAGCTCTCTCTCTTCTGGACCTGGCAAGGCTTGGATTAAGTATTACCCCACATACACCGGGACACAAAACCACAATAGGGACTGTTGATGTCTCCAATTACAAAATTTTAAATGAAGGCTAGCGTGTAGGGAAGGCGACGTCAGGGCTCGTCACGGGAGAAAATAATCCAAATTGAGATAACTTCAGCGAACGAGACCAAAGCAGTCGCGTCGCGCTTACTATAAAGCGCACGCGGACAGCGGCAATCATTCCCACTGTTTGGACAGGGTCGCGTCGCCGGCTCTATAAGAGCAGCCTTAGTCACTATCCACACGTTGTATTGCAACGCCCCTTAATAGGTTAGTGACTAGCACGGTTTTCTTTTTGCCAACCATATATGGTGCAAAACAGTGTTTATAGCTATTATGATCCCAGAGGATTAAATTTGTTTTTAAAAGTGTCCCACCCCTTTCCCATTAATGTACATGTTTAAAGAGAAAATAGCCGTGTTGTTAGTCCCAGATAGTTAGTAAACGTAAATTAATACTTTAGTATTTGGTGATACTTTTTTTAATTTTATTATTATTTGGCCTACAATTGATATTATAAGGACAAGGGCTTTCGAGAGTTTTATCTCATCCTCAAGTCAGGCAGGCAAAGACGGGGTGATGAAATTCTAGGAAGGGCTTGCCTTATAATATTAGTTTAGTCCAAATAAAAAAAAGTGATAAACCAAATACTGAAATAATCAGTACTCGTGCACGCTACAATTTAGTTCTTGTATTGAGTGAAAGAAATCCATGATGTTTCTGATATATAAATATAGTTGTATTTAAAAATTAGATCCAATAGCGTTCCTGATGTTATAACAGATGTTGAATATTGAACCACAACTTTACAAACCACTTGGCCACTCGGACGATGACTGTAATGCGATCACCAAGATAATTCATTGCGTAGAGTACGTTATTACAGGGCTTACAGTAACATCTCATAGGTATTCCCTCTTCAGGAGGTGAACACTTAAATCTTGACATGTAATGGGAGTCGGTAAATTGCGTTTCCAGCTGAGTCATTCCAAGTATCCGGCCGAGGAACTATACAGACGTGTACCGTCTTATTAACAAAACCCTGGCAAAAAAAACAAAACAAAAATATGTTAATTTCTTTTTAACGAATGCCTTATACACGAGTCAGCAAGTTGTGAAATGCCCATACAAGACCAGTAACGGGATATCCAATAGCAAATGTAATGGACATTCCCTCAACCCATGTTGTGTTCTAATAAGGCAGCAGGCCCTAAGACCCCGTGTAAGCTGCTGCGTGCACGTGGGAAAAGCTGCGGTATGTGGTTGAGATGCTGGAGAAGGACCGGGGGGAAGGGCAATGGTGGGGGCACGCCTAACTTCAGCGCTGCGCACTCATTGGCTAAAACCGCCACCGTGAGTGGCAAGCCGGCTCCGGCGCCACTAGAAAGACAAATCTCGTCTTCCAAAAGGTGGTCCGCATTGCGATCCCATATGCAGGCAGCTACTGCGCCTGACACCAAATTAGAGGGCAGAGTCGTGTGCCATAGCGCCCGCAGCGGCTAATACTGGGGCACGAAGGCCTGCCTGGGCATGTATTGAGTGAACTGGCGATGGCTGGTGTTCTCCCGTGATCGATGGGCAAAGATCCTGCTCCAAGGGTTTACAAAATTGCTTGCATATCACAAAAGAGAAAGTGTAGGCTGCTAAATCGTAGTAATAGGTAGTACCCCACTGAAGCGTACTACATGAAAAAGGAATAAATAGGGTGGGGGGGGGGGTGGTGTTTGGGAGGGACGAGTGGCAAATGCGAGGAGAGATCTGATGATTAAAAGAACACAAATGGGATTGGAATGAATGAGGCTTTAATGAATGCTTTACTGGATGGTACACACAGTGCAGACATGTACTCTGAATAGGAACAGTGTGAACTGAAACACTGGATAGTGGTTATAATAGTTTCTTATAGTGTCATAAGGTGAGCCCAACTTGAATCTATCTGTAATGGTAGTGATGAGCATGAACCTACAGATGTAGCTAACTTTATTGTCCCCCGTGCCGCGTTACCCACATTGCGGCACCCGGGGACTAACGCTGGGGACAGGTACATTCGAAAGCATGGAACCCCCTCCCCCGCGTGTGACGCGGCAGACCCGCTAGGGCGCCGCAGACTTTGCTTCGGACGCGGGACAGAAGCACAGTGAGTATTATACATATGTGAGCTCTCAAACTGCTGATTGCATTTACAAACCTGCTGCCTATGCTTTTTTCAGGAAAGGAGAAGCGATGCAGCACAATCTTGTTAGTTCAGAATGTAATCGTATGAGGTTTGCACTACAAGATTCCACATCCTCATGTGATTTCAGTTCCTTCCATGTGTTCTTACCATCTGCATTCATACTGTTTTAATGATGGATGTATGAAGAAACTCGCCGTCGCCACGTGTCTGCCCCGCCCTGGGCCTAATTCTTACCCATGTTGTTTTGCACAGGAGCCAATGGCAATGATTTTCCATGGTGTGATGTGAAAATGAAGGTTATCAGAATTCATGATGCGAGGCGCTTTTAAATGTATTCAGTGAGTAAGATTTAGACAAAGCCAGCTTAGTTTCATCTTCTCCCTTTTTCCCCAGGGTTGGTATCTACAATTCAGATCAAAGAAGGCTACTATCCGCCCTTACAGAGTATGAATCCAGTCACTAGTAGCAGAAAACGTAACCGAGAGGTTCATTGTGGGGACGGGGTTGCCGTGGTCCTGCAGGCGGAGTGACGTGCTGGAACTTTTTTTCTTTCTGGTATGTTATTAAAGGACCTGTGTATACGAAAACTTTAGTTGACGGCAAGATTGGAATCACTTGGCCACCTAGTCGTAACAATTTTCTGTCTACTGTAATAAAAGTGTTAACTCACACCCGACTTTGATCTTTGGCTTCCTTTCACAATTAGTCTATCCAGGCACAATGTGTGACATCTCACATGATTACATAGGATAGAAAGATTAGAAAAATATTTCAGAAGACAATTTGTGTACAGTCACCACGTGACGCAGCCCACAGCGGCCAGATCCTGCATTTTAGCTTAGTGCAACATTCGGACCGATCAAGCACGCGGGTGACGCGAAAGACAAGTACCGCCCACAAGCTCGGTGAGGGGGGAATGAGGCAGAGGTTGTGCACGAGATGGGTGCGAAGCAGAGAGCTACAGGGACTTTGCCGCCACTCTGCTTCCAAGGAGGTCTGTGTGTGGGGAGAGTTGCATTGCAAGGTGTTTGGTGTGTCCATGTCACAGATACCACACTAACATACAAAGCTGTTGTCCCTTCCCCCCAGCCCTCAAACAAAAGTTGCTCTCTTAAAAATCTATCGATCTTTAAATTTAACAAAACAAAAAGTGTTTACCTCTGAGTGTAGAACAGTATACTGTATCTCTACGAACAATTAAATGCAATTGTTCAGCCTTTTAAGTAAAAGTCAAAATACATTGGTTTAAGTGTTGAAGCAATCTTTACTAATTCATTATTGTCAGCATTCCAATTATTCAATACTGGTTAAAATAAACCATGCGTCGTCAGAGTGCAAAAAAAAAAAACAAAAAAGAAGAGGCGAAGCCATGAGGACAGCAGTTAATAAGTAGTGAGTCATGTCTTGTTTGACGTTGGGTTTCATTTGCCCTCCTGAGCTCAGGCTTCAGGGTCACCCTAGTGCTACCCTAAATGGGTTAAACGAAGTATAGAGGTAAATAATTTCAAGAACTTGGCTAAACATAGCAGACAAATGGTTTTCTGGCTACCAGATCACCAATATAGTTAAGAGAACTTAACGGATTGGTAATTCATCAGAGACTTGTGAAAGCATGACAAACTGCATTTTGTTGGGTTTTTCTCATTCAGTCAACGTTCCCCGTGAAGAATGCGCAATTTTAGCTTGTTCCGATGGGGTGGAACTGGAATGCCTTATTTTATACTAAGTCTGTTACTATGTGCCTAATGTGACCTGTAACAGTGTGAAAGCGTTATGTCAAATGGAGGTGACTAAATGACAGATCTAATGTTTAGTAAAATCAAGATATCAACAGCGCAAATGTAAAAAATACATAGAAACTATAGTCAAGATAACAAAAACAGAAAGTAAGTATTAATAGAGTGACAACGAGCACCCCAGTAATTGGAATAGAAGACAGCAAATGTTTTTTAGGCATATTTAGGTTTACATACATTGCATTGGCATTAAATATATGCCGAATACAATAAGGATTTCCTTGTTTCAAGTACCTGGGGGGATGACCCAAGGACCACATCATGGTACCGGAGGCTGGATTAGGGGGAAAAAAGAGTGCGAAGATGATCGAGAGGCTGGGGGGAAGGGAGGTGTTCCCTCCCTCCCCATGAAGGCAGGAGGACTCTCTCATCATCTCCAAGTCCTTCTGCGTTTGGTGTCCTTAGTGAGCAACCGCGATTTTAAAAGAAGAAACTATCATATAAAGAACTTTCTAATTTACGGCCGTTTATTCGTGCGTATAATTAAAAATGAAAAAGCAGAAGGTTTCATTTGGGCAGAACAGAATTGCTTCATATTCAGTATTATAATCTGTTTAAAATGTGATTCGATCGCTTGCATCGGTTTCTAACTTCCACTAATTACAGGAACACACTTGAGCTTTCTGATGAGAGAATAACACTATCAACCTGATAATATGATTTAGTAAGATATGATGTAAAGTTGTTGTGTTCTAGCCAACGTCGGATCTCTTGGTAGGGTTGCCATGTGCACAAACGTCTGAAACCTAACAAGTTTCTTCACGTGCACTAAAGTGTAGTGAATTTCCAGATATCTCTCTGTAAACCCCCCCTGGCAGGATGCATGGGAAATTTCACGTGCAAATTAACAGAAGGCGTATCTTGTGAAAGCGGGATACGTTCAATCCCTTCTGTCAAACTCGGGCGTGGATTTAAGGGTGTGTACCTGGCGGCGTGCCAGTGCTTTCCCAGGTTCGGTGCCGGAGTGTGCGGCATGGCTAATCTTTCAGATTGCCAATGTGCTAAGCGGGGCCGAGGTGTGTGCACTTCATCTTCACCGGGACGGCAAGCCCAGAGGAGATGCTGTGATTGAGTTGAGACTGTGGAGGAATTGCAGAAGGCCGTGGAACAGACACAAAAAAGTAACAGGGGCCAAAGCGCTATGTGAAGGTATGATGGAGCTCAGCACCACTTATTATCTATAAATATGTATGTTTTATGATCGTTTTCCTTTTTGTTCTTATTTCAGTGTATGAAAATTTTCCATTCTTGCGCATGATGTGTACACGCCATCTGATGGCTCCTATTTACACAAGCCTAATGGTCCTTTCTTATTTATTGCCCAGTTGAATTGGTTTGCTTTTAGGTGGGGATAAACTTAAAAGGGGACCTTCCTGTTTTCTCCCTTTAATGTTTGGTGGTGGCCATCTTTTGTAAGAGTCGTAAAGCAGTTTTTAAAAGATCCACGTCACAGAGAGGTGGACAGTGCAATTGTTAGTTAGTTATAGCTTCCAGCATATCCTTGCAAAAAAAGAAATTGCAGTCGTCTGCGTCTGAGTGGTTTTTGCTTTTTCATTATTCAAGCATTTTACATTGTGGGATTGTTAGAAGGAGAGCATATGCCACTTGGGCTGAACCCTTCAATTATGTTTGTAAATGTACGGTACACTTGGTAAGAGTCTGGCTTAAAAGTCGAAATGAACGCGACCGTTTTGACCTCTGCTTTTCAATGTGCGGAGACATGTCACACATGCGTTGTTGAGGAGTGGATAGAGTTGCCATGGAGTCTTTTGACGAATCCTCTAATAATAATAAGCTTAAATATAATTGCTCTTGCTTGATGGAAAAGAAAGTATTAACGCCCTTTGACTTTCCATTGCCATGTAATCGCCCATTATTTTTTGTGCTTGAGTAATTGGGTTGAGCTTTAAATGTATTTTTCTTTTATATTTCACAAAGATGACTAGTATTGCTACAGTTATTAGCGCTATTTACTTCCCGATACAGTGGGCATCGGAACCATTTTCATCTTGGCGTTGTTTTAAAGGATGTAATTCCCACCTGGTTGAACATCTCCCATGTCAACGGTGGTCCGGAGGTGTAAATGAATGTGGTTCAGCTCTGGAGGTCCCATGTGTCCCATCATATTAAAGGGGAAGGGGTCGTGAGTTGTGGGGATGCTGCTTTGTAAACATGAGGGAAGCAAAACCTGTCATATTGACACAGCAATACATTTGTTTCACACAAGACAATGTACATTTCTGGGAAATGTTAGTGTTTGGGGTTAGTTTCTTACATAGCGTTTGAGTCAAGAGGCCTGTTTTGTGGTGACTTTTTCTCTAGACGTAGCAAAGTAAGCAGTCCTATAGTGTTGTACTTGGGCAGATAGTTATCAAAACAAGCTTTGGCCAGTAAGGATTGTATTAGGAAAGGTATCTTAGGGTCTAGCACAGCTTAGCACATTTGTGTTTTTTTCCGTAAATATAAAAATGTTGCAAACTTTTCTCCGTGTCCCTAATAAATAGTTTGACAAACTTTGTAGTTTGACATACCTCTTCAATAATGTGGTAAAAATGTCACAAACTTCACACCTTGCCTATTGGACAGTATCAGGATTGAGAAGACACTTTTTTCAAGTGATTTTCAGCTTTTTTTGTTTTTTTTGGGTGTGTTGCAATTTTACGTCCGTTTTTTTTTTTTGTTTTTTGAAAATGAGGATATTCTGATTTGGGACTGTCATATTTTTATGTTGTTGCCAAAAATTGAGTAATCTGTGAAATGTTTTGACGTGTTCAATATGTTTTTAATTGGGCGTGTTCGTCGCTTTTTGCAGTTCGAGTAATCGAAGGAGGCTGGAGGCTGAGGCTCTGTGAATCGGGAATGCACACGCGCTGTCGCCCCCCACCAGGCCGCCCGCCGTGCCTCAAACACCGCAGTCCTTCCATGTCGTCTCCAAAAAGTGAAGGCGATCGTGCGTCATCGAGGCCTGCCGTACAGCTGCAGCGAGCAGACATCCTGCATATTTTAGGTGGCCTTTTTTTATCTCTATAATTTGCTTTACTGTGTGTCCATTTGAAGAATTCCTGAATGCCCCCAGTTTGGGTGGATGAGAATAGAAAAAGTATTTTGGGATTCGCAAAAAAAAAAGGCCTATACAGAACAATACAGGTGATTATCTCTGTTACCTGGGCAAAGTGGCATTACGCCATCAAAATGTGCAAAACTGCTTTTTCTTATCTCTCTGTTTTTTTTTTTAAAACCATAAAGTTCATACTTTATTAAGCTGCTTTGATATTTACAGGTTTGGAGAGAGTGGACGAGGGGATAAACGTTTGTGTTGCGACCAGCTGGCGGTCGGAAATATGGAGAAGAGTTTGTGTGCAGTTCGTCACGCGAGGAATTTGCGCACAATAGCACTTCTCAAACACAAGCAGGAAATAGGCAAGGTACGTTAGGAGGAGGAAAGGGATACTCCTAGAGAAGGATTTCAGTGAATAGCGCGTTGTTCGGGCATTTGTGGAATGAAAAACTGTGAAAATGATGTTAACCTTTGAAGACATAGGAGTGTCCTTTTTAAGCAATGGCGATAATTTACAGCCAACGTTCCTATGTTTTTGGCATGGGGGTATATGCGATTCATAAAACCAAATCACATTGTGTTAACCCCTATCGCTCTAAGGTTTCTTTATACTTTGGAATAATATAAAGATGATCCATTTATTTAGTTTTTAAATTTGTACACTGTTTTACCTTGCCCTTTAAAAAATAATCCTTATTCATTCCCTATGGTTGAACCGGTTCTCTCTCCCCCCCCACGATTTCCATACTTCTTCAGGTAAATTGAAGTATGGGACAAGCAGACGAAGGAGATCAGACCGACCGTTTACCGTTCAGGAGAAGGAAGGGGGTTGGTGGGGGGTAAACTTTGCACGAGACTTTAAAAGACTTTAGACCCAGACAATGGATCATTAACAGTAGCAAAGAATCTGAGCCCCGAGTGACAGTATCTGAGACGTACATGAATGGTGGAGTTGTCGGTTCATCTACGCCGTATTTCAACTTTTTACTATGCATTTTCTGATGTACATGTCATTTGGTGCTGCGTTGCAAGAAGCCGCTCGGACACAGGGCCGGACACACACGGCACTCTAGGGTACATAAAAAAAGCTATTGCGGAGCCCCAGACCGTCGGCGGCCGCGGGCCGGGGGCTTTGGCACCCCCCCCGCGCCGCAGAGCCACACCCCCACACGTTTGTGGCGACCCTCTGACCGCTAACATAGCATGAACACGTTCGCATCGGTCCGTAATTTGGTGCGTTGTTTCAGCTATGAGTCTTAATTGGCCCAGTTCGTGGACTTGTGTTGCGTAGATTGCCAAATATGTAAGACTCATTTCTCGTCTGCCTCTCTTCTTTTCCTGCTTCTTTTCCTGCACCGCCTGGGGGGAGAGGCGACTGCACTGTGCATCAGCGGGGGGAGAGGAGGTGGCGCTGCTCACCAGCGAAGGGAGAGGAGGCGGCGCTGCTCACCAGCAGGTGGGAGGTGGCGGCATGCCCGAGGGGGGAGAGGAGGCGTGGTGCACCAGTGGGGGGAGAGGAGGCCTGGCGCACCAGCAGGGGGGAGAGGAGGTGCGCGCCGCTATCTCCCCCCACTGGTGCCACACGCATCCTCTCCCCCCTCGGCATGCCGCACCTCCCACTGCTGGTGAGCAGCGCCGCCTCCCTCCCTTCGCTGGTGAGCAGCGCACCTCCTCTCCCCCGCTGATGCACAGTGCGCAGTCGCCTCTCCCCGCTGGTGCACAGCACCACCTCTTCCCCGCTTGTGTACCGCACTCCTCCCCCCGCTAGTGCACAGCACGCTTCTCCCCTGCTGGTGCACAGCTCCTCCCCCCCGCTGGTGCACAACGCCTCCGCTTCTCCCTCCACTGGTGCATGGACCCTCCTCTCCCCCCCCCTGCTGTGCCAGTGCCGCCGCTCTCCTCCGCTGGTGCACAGCACCACCTCTTCCACCCGCTGTGTACCGCACCTCCTCCCCCCGCTAGTGCACAGCGCCGCCTCCCCCTGCTGGTGCAAGCTCCTCCTCCCCCCGCTGGTGCACAACGCCTCCGCTTCTCCTCCGCGTGGTGCAGGACCTCCTTCCCCCCCCCCGCTGGTGCACAGTGCCTCCGCCTTCCCTCCGCTGGTGCACAGTCCCCGCCTCCCTCCGTGGTGCACAGCCTCGCCTCCCTGTCCGCTGGTGCACGTGCCTCCGTCCTCTCCCTACCTGTGTGCACAGTGCCTCCGCCTCTCCCTCCGCTGGTGCACAGTGCCTCCGCCTCTCCTCCGCTGGTGCACAGTGCCTCGCCTCTCCCTCCGCTGGTGCACAGTGCCTCCGCCCCTTCCCTCCGCTGGTGCACGTGCCTCCGATTTCCCTCCGCTGGTGCACAGTGCCTCCGCCTCTCCCTCCGGTGGTGCGTGGGTGGGGAACCAGGGAGACTCCAACAACCAATGGGAGCCGATCAGTTCAGGGGAACCCTTGGTCCAAGTATGAACAAAAAAAAATATTGAGGGTCAGTGCTTTTAGCATGGGCAAATAGGCTAAAGATTCTGCACGTCGGGGAAAGTGTCAAAAATATTAACCCATTCAGCGCTGCAGGGGCCAGCCAAAACAATTCTTTGTGGCCCCGCAGTGCTGAATGGGACAGTCATTCAGTCCACAGTCTAAAGTTAATTTGTCAGCTTGTTTGTTGATCCATGACTATCCCTTCCTAAATGTTTTTCGGCCAAGGGGATTGGCGAATCATCTGTGGATTGCAGGGGAACGGAGTTGAGAAGTGCTTTAAGCTCCCATTTTGGTTCGTATTTATGCAAAAGCAATGAAAAAAGGTGTGGACTTTTAAAACCGTTTAGGTGCAGGAAGGTGGGGGGGAGGGTTATCTCTTCAACCCTTCTCAGTAACATGCTGTCCACTTAGTACAACAAATATACCTTATATCTATAAAGTGAAATACATCAATTACCTCCCGTTTCCATAAAACGTGAGACTGTTGGATAGTGAGTTAAAAAAACGAAACTCTACCTAAACCACGTGTAAGGGTGACCACCGGTTCCTGATCTTCCTTTGCGCCCTGCCTTACCCCTGTGGCAGTGGGGGAAGTGGATGGCGACTTCTCCGTGGGGCGCGCCATCTTGTGTTGTGCGCGAGGTTCGCGCAATGCGCAGAGAGGTTGGCAAGCGTGCGCAGCCATTACAGCTTCGCACAGGCGGCAGGAGAGATCGCGCACGCAGCGCTAATAGGATGAGGTCCTTAGTGGACTACGATTCCAGCAGCCTCTGGGACTGCCCTTTCACCTTACCACATGCAGTCAGACGCGCCACTAAGGTGACGATTCTCAGGCTGCAAAGAAGATAGGGAAACAAAACGGGTACAAAATGTTTGTACTCCAAAAGAAAATTCACTTGAGGCGACATACTAATGTTAAAATGTAACTTTTATCAAACATCCTTAACACATATATTACCGTAACAATTAATGTAATTAACCATAAAAATAAATAAATAATATGCACGTATGAAACAAAGTTAGCCTCACATATAGATAGATTCCAGTATAGAATACAACTGGAATCTTAGACGCAAACAAGGTGCAACCAGACAAGTTGAGTCAAAAAGCCCAACACTTGCACCTCTAGCCACAGTAAATAGTTTGCCAAATCAGCAGCAGGGTACGGCTGTATGAATCCATAGATCATTGCATAGTATCAGTGGAACCATCCCTGCCAGCTACACTATTTTTGATATATGCCTATGTAGTGAGAATACTGGAAAAGGCACACTTTGTTAAAAACAACCCCATAACGGGGGCTGATGACATGATAACGCGTCCAACGCGCGTTTCCCTCCTACTATGGAGCTTGTCAGGGATAATTTGCATGTGAGGGGAAGCGGATGCTATTTAAATGCTCAGGTCGATAGCAACAATGAAGCACATCGCTATTAGCGCATGCGCAGGAAAGCGCATGCGTGACTGCATAAACATACAAGAATATACCGAATAACATGCTGATGATTATTAATATTAAAGATGATTCTAGCGTGGGACCTTATAATCACCATTAAAGCCGCAATGAGGAGGACAACAGAGAAAAAGACGGGCCGATCGCAGGATAACTGCGCATGCGCAGGGTAATATACTTCTAAGTTATCACCTTC
Source organism: Ascaphus truei (assembly GCA_036426205.1). Taxonomy (NCBI): domain Eukaryota; kingdom Metazoa; phylum Chordata; class Amphibia; order Anura; family Ascaphidae; genus Ascaphus; species Ascaphus truei. Next base: position 10,323 of record WSYH01009025.1, on the reverse strand, counting down.
CCTGCCGTGCTTGAACATCGGCTGCTGTTGTAAATGCACATGACCGCATGATAGCTATTACAAACAACAGTGAGCCGCAATAATGAGCATGCTTCCGATAAACTTGTGGAAGCCGATCTAACCTAGACTACATTGCGCATGTGTAGGCAAACATAATTATTCCTACCAACTGCCTGTTTTATTGCGCAGCCTGAAATGATAGCAATGTAGAGTGGGTGCCGGAAAAAAGGTCCAAGAGCCCTAAATACATGTGCTGCCCAAGGTAGCAAAGGAAGAGGAGCATGAATAAAAATGATAATGTATGCAGAATGACCCCTCAATTCAAAGCATAAATGAAACCATGTCCAAGACACAGTGACATAAAAATAAATACAAAATATTAAACACACAACTGACATAGTATCACATAGTTGTCACAATACAGTTGTGTGAATGGTTATTGCACAAACAATAAACCATAACACAAACCAATAAACCTATTTCCTCACCTTTTTCTTTTCCCTCATTCTTCAATCAACAATATTAATATATGGTCTATTAACAATTATATGGAGAGGTTAATAGTATTTATTTGTAGTTATATTTTACCTTCGCATTCTGGATTATGGAATTACATAGAATGCAAATTAATCAATTTATCAATATCTCATGTGATCGGACAATATATATCTGAATCCCTTATTATATATACTGTTTACTGTTCTCCCCCCTTTTGGATATTGGCCTTTGTAATAGCTATATGAGCATAAAATCAAAGGTAAATATCATGAATTTTATTCATTCAATGTTCAATGATGTGATTTTCATACATTTGTTGTATTTTTACACATTGAGATACATTATTTTATATCCTCCTTCCTTGCTCTTCAGCCATCTAAGGAACCAATTCGCGAATTAGTATGTATATGTTAGTTTATCTGTTTGTCTAGTTTAACAGCGTCTGTTTGTTTAATCTTTGTCCACTCTCGCAGCCAAAAGGGGACCCTCACCGCACTAGACGCACCTTCCAAATCTAGAGCGCTGATTGGGAGTTGGATTAACCAATAGAATTGAATCTTGATTTTCGCTTCCAAAATCGCGCGGGGTCACTGAGAACTGTGGGCGGGGAATTCCCTTTAAAACTGCGAGGTGGTGAGACGCGATTGTACTCTTTGATAAGAAGGGCGGTCCAGCCTGAAAACGTCGTCAGTGTTGTTTGTTTTTCCCCCCACACCATGTTCAATAAATATCCGTTTTAACCTCATATCTATGGTGCTGGTCCCCTTCTCAGCTGTGCTCCGCTGCAATCTTCGGATTTCTCTTATCTACACAACATTGCGTGATGCACGCACATATGGAGAAATGGTGTAAAAGTGAGGATTGTTTCTCCCATTTGACTTAAGGGGAGTTGCTGACCAGAAACAGTGCTGCAGGTAAGACCAACAAAGTCTGGTGAAATACTATTAAATTGTTTGAACCCATTCATATCAACATTTTTTCACCCTATGGACATCATAGTTATTGAATTCTTACTGCTATCAAGTGCACTGGGTCCAATACCTCACACAGCCTTATTTCACTCTCCTCCATTTGGAGACACATTGATACTATTTGCGTATACATGTATCTATCATGTGAAGCACTGCTTTTGGGATTTTTTATCCTATTTTTCCAATGTTGTGTGCAGACAGGGATTGTTCAGTAGGCTGAGGCACAGAGGGGAAAGAAGGGGGGCAGAGAGCTGCAGCTCCTGCTCGCTCAGGACCATAAATCCAGGTTAGTTGAGGCCCTGACTCCTCACTAGAGCAGGGAGGGGTGTGTTCCAGGGACAGGCCCTTAGGTAAGGACCTTGTGCCCCTTCAGCTGTGTGCTATAGGCAGGGACCATAGTACAGAACTGTGCAGTTCCTTATGTGCAGAGGAGAAGAGGAGAGAGGCCCTGCTGCAGTCTTAGTTGCAGGGCCCAGGAAAGGGTTTGCTGCATGTTCCTGTATGCGGGTTGCTGATCCAGAGACTGTCCTTACGGTGGGGACGTCCGGCTGGACCCTCCCACGCGGAGGTACAGATCAGCGCTGGACAAGCGCGCCGGTTAGATCCTTTGCGAAGACACCCAGGTGTAGAGACCACCTGGGCAGGTATTTACAACCTTCCACGTGCACAAACTTACTGCTCTCCTCACATTGGACGGCTGTTCACACACTTGGGTTGGGCTTGGACTCTTTGGACACGGGTTGTAAAGGTATAGCTCAGGTAGGTAGGACTAGAGGGGAAGGTTATAGCCCAGTTAGGGGCAAGGTTATAGCGCCAGCTAGAAGTGGCAGAGGTTGGTCAACTATACTGTTGTGTATTGCTGATATAGTGTTAAGTTAAACCAGTCTGCATATAGTAAAGGATCCGTTGCTATTTACATCCATTGTAGTTTCATGTGTTATGTGTCATGGGAAGGGATACAACTCCCGCTCTGCGGGAGCCATCGGAGTGGAGGCGCTTGTACTACTAGAGTATGGTTCAAGAGGGATTACACCCCAGGCTCTTCATGAGGGAAGGCTGTCCGGCCTCTGTGAGCCAAACAGGTAAAGCCACCACACTCTGGTAAATATAGGTCCCCCTCATCATTACAATCTAATGCGATGGGGGGGGAATACCCCGTTACCATATTATAGATATATATTTGTGTCAAAAGGAGAGCTAGCGAGCGTGGCCACACTGTATACAACAACAGATAAAAAATACACTAATGCTACATTCGATGGACAAAATAAAAAGTTAAAATACTTCAATGTTTAGTATTTTTACCCCCCACCCCCGTTTGTGTTTATTTATTTCTGGTCCTTTCCCCCTCGTCCTTCCCTGTCGCTTCCTTTTACTGTCTGTACCCCATTACCTCGGTGGGAAAAAAAAAATGAAGAAGAAAAACCATGCGTTGCTCTCTAGTAACATTTTTTATGTTTTTATTATATTTGCTCAAAACAAAATGATTAGAAATTCGGATTGATATGTTAAGCTGAATAATTAGTTAACGTTATTTTCGTAGTTTGACTGGTTCTCATAAAGTCTCTAATAAAAAAAAGAGCATAAGCGTGTCACAACCAATTGGCAGAAGATCCATCTGGGAGACTACACTCTCTCTTCTGAACTAGATGCGCTTAGAAGAGACTTTGAGTTCCCGTGTGTAGCCCTATCATGAGCTGACGAATTGCAGTGGCCGCGTATTGGCTTTATTGTCGCAGCTATTTGGGATGTAAACTGTCTTTTGATGACCTCGTCTCGATGAGGTTCACGGGTATATGAGGTTTCGCTTTTCAATGGTTCTGGAATGTCTCAACACTTGTATGCTTGTTTCCTGTCAGTCTGGTCGATTGTAGCTAGTTTGTCTTCCATTTAAACTACTGAAATAGATTTGCTTGCCTTGCACTCATGCATCTTGCATGGATCATGCATTAAGATAAAATCAGATGTGAGACAAAAACGTTGGGGTGGGGGGTGGAGGTTTTGGGATGTGGGGTAGGTGGATGGGGGGAGCGCGACGTCTGGGGGTGCTGGGGGGGTGGGGTGGTAGGGAGTCCGGGGGGGGGGGAGGGGTGCGGGTGGTGCGGGGGTGGGGGGGGGAGGGGCGGGGGGGGCGGGGGGGGGTGGTGGGGGGGGGTGGAGGGGGTTGGTGGGGGTGGGGGGGGGGGTGGGTTGGGGGCATGTCGTGGAGGAGGGAGGGGGGGGGAGCGATGGGTCAGGGGGGTGGGGGGGGGGGGGGGGACGTGTACTTACTGGGGGTCTCTGTGTGCTTGTGGGGGCGGGGGGACTGTGCGGTGGGGGGCGCCTGGGGCGGGGGAGAGATGGGAGCTTTGGGGTGGTTGGGGTGAGGTGGAGGATGGGGGGATTGTCAGTGTTGGGGTGGGCTCGGATGGCCGTGGGGTAGGGGGTGGTCTGGCGGGGAGGTGTCGGGGATGGGTGGGCGGGGGGGCGTGGGGGGTTTCGTGTTATGAGACTGGGCCCAGTCGGCAGCATAGGGGTGGGATGGGGGACGGGGTGATAACTCTCGTGGGGTGTGTGTGTCCTGCTGTCGCGTTAGGCGGTGCCCATGGCCGTGTCCTATCGGCGGGGTGTGGGGGGGGGGGGGGGGCGGCTTCTGTGCTTCAGGTGCTTTTTTGGGTGGGTGGGGGCGGGTTCGAATGGGTCGGGCCGTAGGTTGGGTCCACTGCAGTCTGGCGGGTGGGGGGTGGTTGGGGGGGCTGGGCTGGATGGGAGGTGGTGGCGCATCGCTGGGGGCCGGGTTTGTGGGGCGGGGAGGCGTGGGGGGGGGTTGGCTTGACTTAAGGATAAAAATTATATCACAGATAAGATTTAACTGGAAAAACGAAAATAAAAAGAACAAAAATAGATGAACGAAAACAACACTCAAATACACTTTAAATATCCAGAAACAAAGGCACTCAGAAAATCCACAGCAACCTGCTAAAAAACGAGGGGCGCGGGTCCGCAAGTGAAAACAAAGCAACTATATACCAACACCCCCACCATAAAACACCAAAAAAATACAACACAATAAAGAACATTGCGAGTCGACACGTTATCAACAGTAGAACAGTGTGTTTTGATGCACTGCATCCGTTTCTTGGAAGCAACCGTGTGCCTCATATGTATGAACCAGTTTTCATATATCGATGTACGATTTGTTGACTTATGTCACCGCAGAATGGGCTGATGTGCGCGAATAGATAAGGTACGTGGAACTAGTGCACAGCGACGCAGAAGGTGACACATCACTAAAAGATGGTGTCGTATGTAATCTTCTCCCTATCTCCTAATGACACTTCCAGGTTGCATGCTGGTGGGTGGAGACGGGGCAAGTCAAAATTGAAGCGGTTGTACATGAAGAGAATGGTATATGCCGCAGTTTCGCTCCAAAATTGCGTGATAGTAGAGCCTTTGGGGTTAGTTGAGAAGTTTGCATATGAAATGAACCGGCTTAGTGTACTTAACATGTGTGCATATAAGGGACTGTGGTGCCAACAAATGTCTACAGATTGACACCCATAGCAATATGTAGTGTGTGCCATGCAGGGTCGAGTGTGTCATTCAGTGATTTCTCTGGGCGGAGTCCCATAGAGAATTCAACTGTGGGAGGTTGAGGGAAAGCGCGGGCATTGCACTGGCTTGAGAAGAGCTTCGGCGGCAGATCCGGCTGGTGGTTTGTCGGAGCGGGCAGTGACATTCACGAGTTAGCTGAGCCTGCGAACCGCTCACATGATCCGGCCCTGCGCTCACGGGAGCGCTTTTAAACTAAAAGCTTTCTGTCGGTTACGTTATTAGACTCAGCTCTGCCGAGGAAGCATGCGGGGGAGTGCCCTGCTAAAGCCCCTCTGATTGCAGGCAAGCAGGAGTCTCACTTGACAAGGTCAGCGCGCACTCAGACAGCAGGTAGCGGAAATAAGCGTGGACCAGGGCTCTCAGGCCTTACTTGGGTCTGTTGTTGGGCATTGGGGAAAGGGGTTTGTGCATCAGTGGTGTTATGCAGGGAGGGCCTGCTTTTGGGGGAACTGTGTTGTTGTGTAGATAATTATATTATTAAACGTTTTTTTAATTGATTATTTTACTTAAATTATGTATCATTAATGCTCATTGCAGTGTTGTCGAAGAAAACATATGATTGTAGCAATTACATTTTGTTAGGGGCTCTAGGTCGTGCTAGAGGAATTGAAAATGCCGTGTTCTGGATTTGGCTGGATGGATTTAACAATAGATATTTTGTATCAGACTTACGGAGGTTTTAGTCCAAACATCGGCTCGACATCTTAATGCTTTTGATGCAAATACTCTACAAGATGAGGTAATAATTTGGAGGTGTTACTGCGGTATATCTTCAGTGGACCAGCTTCAACGGAGTCTGTCCAGAACTGACATCTTTTGCTGCTTGGAGGGGAAGATAATAGGGCCATTATAGCGCACCATTGCACATATAGGGTGCATGCTTTGCACGTCTAATCAGTAGGGATGCCTCTCCACCCAGCATGCAGACTCTGTAGGTCAACATGTGTACAGCTACTAATATACTGTAGATCATTGGTGAGACACATGCAAACCAAGATCATTAATGTTGCGTCTCTGAAAAAAAACCATATATATTGCTGAACCCATGAAGTGGCCAGCCCCTTTGTAGTGTCCTTGTGCTCGGCAGCAGTGGCTGTAGCTTTGTGCTGAATCTTCCGAGTGCTCTGTCCAGCTTGCAGGGTAGGAAGGATGATAGGAGTGCCATGTCTCTCCTGGCCAGATAGTTTCGATGAGGGATGTAAGTATAGACAGGAACAGATTGCGGGGACAGCAGAAGATAACTGTGGATGAACAATACATTTTTCTTTCACTTACTGCCATTTTAAGGGTTTAACAGCCTCAGATTTCAATTATAAACAGAGACATATGCCCAGTGTATAGAATGCTTTAAGCTTGAAATTCACCTGGGCAAGGATTTGCACATGATTAAATTCTACCCTGCCAGCATTGTAGATGATACACTGTCTGGGACTGTTGTATTAGAGCACTGCAGGGGTTGGGAGAGCCTTAGGGGATGCCTTTCATTGTAACCAGACAGGTACAGTGTCAAAACGTTGGGTAGTGACTGATTGTACATAGATCGGAGCCAAATATTAGAGCAAAGAAGCTTACAACTTTGAGTGCCAGCGGGGGCCACTTGAGTCGAACACAGAAGCACAGAACATTCTCCCCGTGACACACGAGCAGAGAAAACCCATGACGTAGACCACTACATACCATGAGGGCCTTAAGGCCTACGCCTTATAGTGCGGCGACGTCAGGCTACGGTATCTTGGGAAAATCAAATTGAGATGACTTCCACGATCTGCAGACCAACGCCGTCGCTTCCGTCACGCCCAACTCTTACTCTAAGCGAACGCAGACGGCGTGGACATCAAGCATTTTGGTTTTGACAACGATGTCGCTGTTGCCGTCAACGATAAGCGCAAGCAAAATGGCGGGCCGGCCCACAGTCCCTTCTGATCTAGCGTTCAAGCTCGACCCCCGTCGTCAGGTGTGGATCACTTTGGCGGTTCCCAGTTACTACCCTGTTGGGCCTTTCCCACAGCGGTGCGCGCCAGTGTTTTCAGGAAGCAAAGCAGGGATAGGACATTTAAACTTCACCGTTGCGAACGGATGGAGTCGCACAGCCCAACCCAACGGCGGTTCACCAATGAGGTGCGATACCAGCCGGCGTCGAGGTAAATGGCCATGCTCTGCAAACCACCGCCACGCCCCGCTCCCGTCGCAAAGCGCCCTCTCTCCCCAAGACGAAGATCGGGTGGCAAGGCAGACCTTGCGCAGAGAGGTCTAGGGGGACTCACCTAAGGGTGCACGTCCCCGATGTGTTGGTGGGTTACCATCAGGGTCACCCAAAGACGTAATTATGCTGAATCAAGAGGCGCAAAAATTTACATTACCTCTGTGCCAATTGCATATAATGGCCTAAGTGCATATAGGCCTATAGACTCTGGATTATATTTGCTTTGCCTAACTGTTCTTGCTTGCACAGAAATGTCCATCGCTCTAGGAACCAAGTGTATATTGATATATGTCAAGCAGCAGCATTCGTGCCAAGATAGTCTTGGCGGTATATATGAGGCGAACTTTTATACCATTCCCCTCTGGCTGTTGTAGATTTAATGGGCTCTTAGGCCGAGCAGATTAGGCGGGGGGGGGGGGAGGGCGACCAGGTCTGTGATTGATTCAGAGGCTGTCAGATGTGTGGCAGGCAGCCTCTGAAAATGAAATTGGACCGGGCTTTCAGAAAATTCACGCCACCAAGTGCCTTGGTGTTTGAGTTGCGAGAGAAGTCGCGTCGAGGCACTATACAGCCGGCCATAATGTGTCATACATTTACTTACGGATTTCTGTACGGCTTCAGCTACACTGGTTGTTCTTACTGGTAATAGTAATCCAGAAGTGTTGGGCTTTTTTCACCTGGTTGTACGTATTTGCAGATGGGGGTTGCAGTGGGCTGTAGACAGACCAGTGTTTCACGTTTTCGTGAAACTAGAGTATCATGGATTTGTATTAACTTTACAAAAACTATCATGGAAGTGAAAGCTTGTGAAAGGGTCTCTTCCATAACTAACGACATCTTCCAAACATGTCTAAATTAGATGTAAAATTTGTAAAAACGTGTAATATTGTGGCATTAGGGATGTTATTATAACTCCAGTTATTGGCCTCAAGAAATAATAAAAGAAAATAGCAAAGCTACACAATATTGGTGGGGTATGTTTGAATGTTCGTCTTTGTTCCCTGATAGTGAAAGTGATTTATAGCAATGCTCTGATCTATTTTCACAAAGATTAGGGAATTACAATATTGTAGCCTTTTTCCCAACCAAAAATCGTTGAATAAAGACGTTTAAAGAAAGAATTAATTTGTTCCTTGTTAAAGCGAAAGGTTAATCAAAATGTATAATATTGAGGTATTTTGAAGCTCGGTGTCAGTTAAGGATCTACTGTGCGGTCCGCGTTTATTCTAACATTTTACCCGTTCTCCGGCACGCGACAGCAACGGGCGCGCGCCGCGCATTGTCCTCCCGCGCACACGCCGGAGGATCGTACCTCCGATCGGGGCTTCCCCCTCCTCCTATCCGGCGTCAGCGGATCACCAGTATCCGCACCAGCATCCCAACATCAGAAGATGCACGCTGTGGCACGCTCCGATGAAGCTGTGAACCGCGGCATCGGGTACGCGCGGCACAACCCCGAGGTGGATCACACTAGGAAAGCCGGGGGAGGAATATCTAGCGGCTCTTGCGGTACTAGCGGGTTCGATTAAAGGTGTTGCGCCTCTGTATGTGACTAGTTTTCCTTTCTGAGCTTTGCAAAAAAACATGGATGGTTTTACACTGGTACAATCCCATTGTGATAGGCAGCAGGTGATCCCCAAAATGAAAGGACAATGGGGGCTATGCAGAGAGCAGCCGCTATTTCGAAATTACGCCATTGTTTTGAAGGAGAAAATGCGCAGTATAAAAGCAGCAGAAAATGGCCGGGTTCCGGCAAAAATTACGCGCCTAATTTTGAACTGTTTTATTTGTACTTAACACTCGCCGCCCCCGATTCAGCCCGCTGGACGACGACTACCCCTCACCATCTTCGCCCAGTTTACTAACATCTCTATTAATCTATCCCACAGGAGAGGCCCGCGATCTGGGACCACATCTCATGCAGTGTTCGCGCCAACTTTAGACTTTAACAGGGTCTCTTCTCCCTGCGATTGTTCCATTTTCCGCTCCCTGCGCATTGAACTTGAACACCCAATAATTAGGCACCAAGCAATCCGCCCTGCCCCGCTCCGCCCCTCGGCCAATGTCATTAACCGCGGAAAAACATGGTCACCCGCGCCCTCTCTCCTTTTCGTCGAATTTGGCTAGTTTTACACACGCCTTTGAATACCCCCCGCCGCACCGCCATCTCGCCAGAATTCTACATTTACGCGCCCCACGCATCCCCTGTTAACAATATGCCAGAAATTCGCTACATTCTGTCTCTGAATTGCGGAGACTACAATTAAATCTCCGAAACAAAAAAACCATGTCACTTTTTAATAAATAAGCCAATTTTCAATCCACTTTCTGCTCCCTCCCCCTGCTCCCTTCTGCCATACGGCCTATCAAATATCGTATATACATCTTGTCAATCCTCCTTTTGTTGAACAACATTGAGTTTTGTTTTTAAAAGGCAGCATTCCATGGTATGAAGTTTGCCACGGGCCTATTGCATTTCGCACATACGCGTCTGTACTCTCTGCTGTTACGGCACCACACAGACCACCCCCTGTTCTTTTTTTGTGGGTAGGTAAAACCAGTTTAAACCACGAGACCGGAACACGCCAAGTGCCCATAAATAAGGTGGTTTGTTGGAACAGTAGGAGCAGTGGTTGATGACAAATGGACAAAAATTGTGTACAAATGGCTGGTTTGTGTTGGATTCACCACACTCGCACTAAGATAAGGTCATGAATAAGTAATTTCATCATCATCAATTACCCAAAATATATTTTATTGTTATAATGTATATCACCCGCCACATGCACTTTGTTTTTTGTTTTTTGTTTTTTTGTACAACCTAAACGTGGTGCCGTTTACCACTTCCTGGATTCTAGATCAGAACGTCTGAGAGAACCAGCGTTCCAAACGCCCAATACAACGTTCCTTTTCTCTCATACACCGGAGGTCTGTCCATAAAGTACCGTTATACACTTACATTTATGTTTTAATTGCATCTAAAAATAAAATACATGAATACATAAATTTATATTTTGGAAAGAAAACTGATTTATAGTGCTCATTATATTGTGGTCA
>WSYH01009024.1:0-13733 GCA_036426205.1 Ascaphus truei | reverse complement strand
TTGGGGTCATGTGATCAGCACCCTCCTCACGCCAGCGGCAGATTGGGATCATGTGATCAGCACACTCCTCACGCCAGCGGCAGATTGGGGTCATGTGATCAGCACACGCCTCACGCCAGCGGCAGATTGGGGTCATGTGATCAGCACACTCCTCACGCCAGCGGCAGATTGGGGTCATGTGATCAGCACACGCCTCACGGCAGCGGCAGATTGGGGTCATGTGATCAGCACACTCCTCACTAAAAAAGAAAATATAGGCGCCTTTCAGTGTGAGATGGGTAGGCAGATTATTGGAGATAAGGAAAAAGAAGAGGTATTAAACATTCTTTGCCTCTGTGTTTACCAGGGAAGAATCAAGTTCAATAGTAGTGCTGCAGGAGGAAGTCACAACCTCCATATTAATGAACAATTGGTTAACTGAGGAAGAAGTTCATAAGCGACTTGAACAATTTAAGGTAAATAAGGCACCTGGCCCCGATGGAATACATCCAAGAGTTCCCAAGGAGTTAAGCTCAGTAATAGCAATACCATTACAGGCAGTCCTCGTTTTACAACGCTTCGCTTTACAACGAATGGCTTATCCAACGCTATGCAATGCATACCTATGTATTACTTACACAATTAGTATCATCAGCAAAGACGGAGAACTTTGCTTCGATGCCAAACCTCAAGGTCATATAAACAAGTTAAAAAAGCAGGGGTCCCGTACTGATCCCTGAGGTACTCCACTCAAGAACTTTAGCCCAACCTGAAAAAATCCATATGACAACCCTCTGTGTCGTCCTGTACCCAGTTTTCAATACCAGATGCATATATTTATACTGCGTCCAATTTTATTTTTTGTACACCAACCTCTTGTGTGAAAACCGTATCAAAAGCCTTTGCAAAATCTAAGTAGACCACATCAACTGCATTACCCTGGTCTAAATTCCAAACTTTACCTCCTCAAAGAAACAAAGAAGGTTAGTTTGGCATGATATATCCTCATAAATCCATGTGACTATTACTAATAATTTGTTTTTCATAGGATTCCTGAATATTACCCGTATTAAACCTTCAAGTAGTTTCCCCACATTGAGTCAGGCTTACAGGTCTGTAATTCCGGTTGTTGATCTAGCTCCTTTTTAAATATAGGCACCACATCTGCTTTACGCCAATCTTGTGGTACTGAGCCTGTGGAAATGGATGTCCTGAATATTAAATATTAAAGGCAGTCCTCGGTTATCCGACACAAATGCTCGTTACCAAATGGCCGTTGTATAAAGCGAAACTGTTGTAAAGCGAAACACGCCTTTCCCATAGGAACACTGTTTATATGGAAAGGTTCCGTTCCTGAAGGCATTTTTAACAATAAAATCACCAAATATTTATGCAGGCCTAATAAGATATGCAGCACACACATACATTATATAATGTACTGTATTACTGTATTTATATATATATTAATAATATAATAAATAATATATTATATGTATAATATAATATTATAATAGGACAGGCATTAACCCGCATTAACGTACGCAAGGGGACCGGAAGCATGTATGTAAAGCGAAAATGTACTTAAAGGTGAAGCACTACCTTTTCTCCACTTATCGAGTATGTACTGTTACGCAATCATTATATAGTGCTAACTGATGTAAATACGCATTGTAACAGGTGATTATAGTTCTCCCCGCTTGCGCACAGCTTCGGTACAGGTAGGGAGCCAGTATGCTGTTCAGGACGTGCTGACAGGCGGCATGCGTGAGCTGCCGTTTTTTGCTATGGGCGATATTACTTACGCGAGTGTATTAAAGTGAGTGTCCTTAAACTGGGTATGCTGTCTGTATAAATTATATATATGCTCTTACGACGCTTTGCACGTTGTTATGTGAATGTGGTATATTTATATACATACTACACAAACGTGCAGAGCGTTGGATAAGCCATTTTGGGTTTTTGTAAAAATGACCACATAGGTACTTGCATTGCAGATTGGATTGCGTTGGATAGTCCATGTCGTTTTTTTGTAACAGCGAAAGGTTTGTAAACTTAGGTTTTTAGGACTCCTTTGTAATGGTATTGCATTATCTGAAGCTTAACTCCTTGGAATTCTTGGATGTATTCCCATGCGGGGCCATTGTGTTGCTTCTCTATATCCTTAAATGGTTCAAGTCGCTTTACTGACATTCTCTCCTAGTGTTAACCAATTGATTCATTGTTAAATGATTTGGTTGTGACTTCCTCCATTGCGCATACTATGAACTTGATTCTTCCCTTGTAAAATACAAGAGGGAGTCAATTTGAGAAGTTGTTTAATGACCTCTCTTGGTTTTCTCTTATGCTCCAATATAATTGCCATTTTACACCATTCACACTGAAAGGCGCCTATATTGTCTTTTTTAGTGAGGAGTGGTACTGATCACATGACCCCAATCTGCCGCTGCCGTGAGGCGTTTTTTTTCTTTGTGTGCTGATCACATGACCTACCATATCTGCCGCTGGCGTGAGGAGGGTGCTGTTTATCAACATGACCCCAATTCTGCCGTCTGTGCGTGAGGCTGTGGATGTGTTATCATGACCCCCAATCTGCGCTGTGCTGTGAGGAGGTGTGTCCGATCCAAGTGAGCTCGAGGCGTTCTTTGATCACATTGAACCGCAATGCGTCTAGGTTTGTTTTTTTTTGTCTGATCGAATGATTCCCATTTCTGAGTCGTGAGGAGGGTGCTGATTCACATTGTCCCCAATCTGCCGCTTTGGCTGTGAGGGAGGGTTGTGTCTGATCCCACATGACCCCAATTACTGCCAGCTGAGGCGTGTGAGAATTTTGCTGTGCTTGATCACTATGGACCCCACCAATCTGCCGGCTGAGTGAGGATGGGTGATGCTCACTGCCAATCTGTCGGAGGTTGTGCTGTCAGTGACCCCAATCTGCCGCTTGCGCGTTTGAGGCTGTGTGATGATCACATGTCCCAATCTGCCGCTGGCGTGAGCGTGTGTGTGTGATCACATTCCCCAATCTGACTCGCTGTGGCGTGATGAGTTGTGCTGACACAGGACCCCAATCTGCCGCTGGCTGTTAGTGAGGAGTTGACGCTTAGTATGTGACACCCAATCTGACGCTGGCGTGAGAGGTGCGCTATGCATGACCCCCTAATTCGCTGGCTGTGGAGGAGTGTGCTGATCTCACATGACACCATTGCCGCTGGTGGGTGAGGAGTGTGCTGATCACATGTGCCCCAATCTGCCAGCGTTTGGCTGAGAGAGGTGCTGATCAAGACCACACAATCTGCTGCTTGGGCGTGAGGAGGGTGTTGATCACATGACCCCTAGATCATTGCCTATTTTTGTGGTAGAGGATGTGTTTCCTTATTCATTCTTTTTATTTTATCTCTCGGTTCTCTTTGTGGCTTTTCTTTTTTTTTGTATGCTGGCGTGGTGGGTGCTGTATCATATGACCCCAATATCTGCCGCTGGCGGAGGAGTGGTGTGATCACATGGATCCCAAATCTGCCGCTGGCGTGAGGCGTTGTGCGATACACATGACCCCAAATCTGCCGCTTGGCGTGAGGTGTTGTGATCACATGACCCAATCTGCCGGGTCTGGCCAGTGAGGGTGTATGCTGATCACATGACCCCTAATCTGCCGGATGGGTGAGGAGTTTGTCGGATCACTTGACCCCAAGTCTGCCTGATGGCGTGAGGAGTATGTGATCACATGACCCCAATCTGCCGATTCGGCGGGAGGTTTTTGTGCGCTGCATTCACATTGCCCCACTGCCTGGCTGTATTTGTTGGGGAGTGACTCTGTCCCATCTGCTGGTCGTGGGAGGCGTGTGCTGTTATACATGGACCCCTAATCTGCCGCTATGGCGTTGAGCCGTTCGTGGCGAATCACATGACCCCAATTCTGCTGCTGGATGCGCGTGCTTTTGGGAAGACATCTGCCGCTGTTGGAGTGCTGATCACATTGACCCCATGCTGTTCCGTGCTGTGCGTGGAAGTAGGCTTGTGCTGATCACGTGACCCCAATATCTGCGCTTGGCAGTGAAGGAGTTTTGCCTGTATACACGATACCCCCAATCTGCCGCATGTCGTGAGTGTGTGCTCGATCACATGTACCACCCAATATGCCGCTGGGTGTGAGGATGTGCGCTGATGATCAACATGACCCCAATCTGGTGGCGTGAGGCGTGTGCTGATCCACATGACCCCAATCTGCCGCTGAGTCGTGAGGAGGTGGCTGATGTCACATGACCCAATTCTGCGCGGCGTGAGGACGTGTGTGATTCACAGTGGACCCAATCTGCGCTGGCGTGAGTGAGTGTGCTGATCAATGATCCCAATCTGGCCGTCTGGCGTTGACGGGCGGTTGTGGTGTCATATTATGCCCCCAATCTGCGCGTTGGCGTGAGTGATGTGTGCTGATATTGTATTTTTTTTTCACTTTTTTTTGACCCAAATCTGGCCGTCTGGCTGAGGCGTTTTTTGTGTTGCTATACACATGACCCCAATCTGCGCTTGGCTGTGAGGGAGGGTTGCTGATCTTTACTATGACCCCAATACTGCCTGATGGGTGAGTGTGTGTGCTGATCACATTGACCCAATCTGCCGCTCGGCGTAGGAGGGGGTGTGCGGATCACGTGATCCCATATGCCGCCGTGGCGTGGATTGGAGGTGTGCGAATCAACATTGACCCCATCTGCCGTTGGCGTTGTAGGCAGTGTTGCTGATCACATGACCCCACATTGCCGCGTGCGTGATTGAGCGGTGCTGATTCAACTGTTACCCCAATTGCCGCTGGTCGTGGAGGTAGTTGCGCGATCACATGACCCCAATCTTGTCGCTGGCGTGAGGCAGTGTGCTGAGCACAGGGATCCCAATCTGCCGCGCGTGTGAGGAGGTTTGTGCGCTGATACATGACTATCCAATCTGCGCTGGCGTTTGGGGACGTGTTGCTGATCACATGATCCCCAATCGTAGGTCTGGCGTGAGGCTAGGTGCGCTGAGCACATAGACCCCAATCTGCCGCTGGCGTGAGGTTGTGTGCTGATCAATTTGACCCCAATCGTTCCGCGGCGTGAGGAGGTGCGCTGATATCAACATGACCCAATATGCCGCTGGTGAGGATTGGTGTCTGATCACATGACACCAAATCTGCCGCTGGCGTGTTTTTGAGGGTGAGGCTGATCACATGCCCCCCCCCGCACCCCCCACCCCCCACAAAACGGCGACTCTATGGTTATGCTGATCACTAAACCACAATATGCCGCGGCGTGGCGTGTAGGCTGATGCACATGACTCCCAATCTGCCGTGGCGGGAGTGTGTGGATTCTTTACATCATGACCCCCAATCTGCCGTCGCGTGCTTTGACGTGTAGTTAGGCTGTGATCACAGACCCCCATATTCGCCCTGCTGGAGTGAAGCACGCTGTGCTGATTCACATGACCCAAATATCTGCCGCTTAGGGTGTTAGGGTGTGCTGATTAAATCGGACCAATATCCGCAGGTATGGGTGAGGGGTGCTGATCACATGACCACCAATTTATGAGCTGGCGTGAGGAGGTGCGTGTGCTTTGATCATCATGAGACCTTTTCCCAATATGCCGCTGCGTGAGGAGCTGTGTTCGCTGATCACAGGACCAATCTGCCGTGGACGTGAGGATGTTCGTGGATCACATGACCCAATCTGCTGCTGGCTGTGAGGTCGTGTGCTGATACATGACCCCTAATCTGGCCGTGGCGTGGGTATTTGTGTGCTGGAATGTCACATGATCCACCAATCTGCCGATCGGCGTGCAGGAAGTGTGTGTCGCTGATTCACATTGACCCCAATCGCCGCTGTGCTGAGGAGTGCGCTGATCAAATGGACCCTCAATCTGTCATGTCCGCGCGTGAGGGAGGTGTGCTTGATCACCATGTGTGAATCCCCAATGCTGCCGTCTGGCGTCCTAGGTGAGTGAGTGCGGATCTACAGTGTAACCCAATCTTGCCGCACTGGCTGAGAGGTATGGTGTGCTGTATCAATGACCCCCATATCTGTCCGCGTGGGGTTGAGGTATGTTGGGTGATCACAGACCCCACAATCTGCCCGCTGGCGTTGGAGCTGAGAATCTGCGTCGTGCTGGAGTGTATCACATTGCACCCCAACTGTGCCGCGTGGCGTGGAGGAGGCGCTGCTCAAATCGGACCCCACTCTGCGATTGGCGTGAGGTATTTTGATTGCTGAAATGATCCATGCCTGCGTGTCCGTAGCGTTTTCTGTTTCTTTCGGTCGACCCCAAATTGATGCCGATCACGCTGGGACGTGACGGTGTGCACCGCATGTCCCATGCTCCCCAATCTGCCCGTTGGCGATCGAGTAAGTTGCTGTAGATCACATTTGATCCCAATTTCGCTACTGGCGAGGATTGGGCGGTGATCCAGACCCATGAGCTTGTTTAGGGGTGATGGGGATCAATGACCACCCACATCTGCCGCTGGGTCGATGAGGAGCGTGCCTACCATTGTCATGCAGACTCCACCAATCTTGCCGATGGCGTGAGGCGCTTTTGTGACTCGATTATAGCTGAACCCCAAATCTGTCCGCTCTGGCTCGTGATGAGTGTGCTGATGACTATATGACCCTCAATCTGCTGCGTTGTGCTGTAGGCTTGTTTGTGAGCGTCTTCGATCACAGTTTAAGTCCCCAATCTGCCAGCTTGGCTGGATGGAGTGTGTGCATCACATGCACCACCAATCTGAACCACCGCTAGGTCCGTTTGAGGATGGGGGGTGCTGATCACATGACCCCAAATCTGCAGCTTTGGCTGTGCTTTAGGAGTTGGCTGCATCACATGACCCAATCTGCGCTGGATGATTTTGGATGTGTGCTGCTCACATGATCCCATCTGCCGCTGGTTGTCAGTGAGGGGGTGACTGATCACATGACCCTTCAATCGCGCTGGACGGAGGCGTGTGCTGATCACATGACTCCCAACTCTGCCGCTTGGCGTGAGGCGTGTGTGTCACATTGACCCCCAATCGTGCTCGCTGGCGGTGGGATGGGGATGACTGATCACATGACCCCATATCTGCCGATGGCGTGAGTGAGTGTGCTGATATCATTGACCCTCATCGCCGCTGGAGTGAGGCGTTGTGTGCTGACACATGAACCCAATCTGCTGCTGGCTGTGAGGAGTTCGCTGACTCATGACCCCAATCTGCAGATGCTGGTTCGGTGAGGAGTGTTATGATAACATGACCCGAAATCTGCAGCGGGCGTTGAGGCGTGTGCTCGATTTCTTTACATGTTACTACAATCTGACAGTCTCTTCCTCTCTTCTGCTTTCCCATTTCCCTCCTCCCTCATATTCTTGGCTGACTACGTTGACCCCCTCTTGGCTCGCGATCTTACTTATTGACATTTCCTTAATGCTTTGCCTGTGACTGCTCGAGGTAGCGACACCTCTTTTCCGCATCCTTTTTCTTTGTAATAGAATCAGAGCAGGATGTAATTTCTCTTCAGAAGGACTTGGAGAGACTGGAAACGTGGGCAGGTAAATGGCAGATGAGGTTTAATACAGATAAATGTAAGGTTATGGATTTGGGATGCAAGAATAAAAAGGCGACTTACAAATTAAATGGGGATAATTTGGGGGAATCCCTGATGGAGAAGGATTTAGGAGTGCTTGTAGACTGCAGGCTTAGCAATAGTGCCCAAAGTCAGGCAGTAGCTGCGATAATATAATGTCACTTACTTAGAGTCAGCATGATATTAATGACTATTAAAGGTACTAAGTTTTTACATAATTGATGGTATATTAATACTTAATCTGTATAAGTATTCTATCATATAAATATTATACAGCCCATCAAATTTAGTACTTCACACATATAAGCACACCCATTTCTATTTATTATTTCATATTAGTTTGCTCATTATATAAAATTTATTATTTCACCACTTTATATTATAGAATACTTATACATACTAAGTATTAATATACCATCAATTATGTAAACACTTAGAACATTTAGGAGTCGTTAATATCATGCTGACTGTAAATGAGTGACATTATATTATCTCCTCAGTTCAGCTGATAGTGATTTGCACTGGCACACCCATGAATCATGATAAACCTCTCGTATTGGCTGTCGGAGGATTTTTTTAAACTCACGAGCAGCCCCCTACGTGATCTCCTGATGAAGCACGTAGTGCGAAACGCGTAGAGGTCACGAGGGGCTGTAACGTGAGTGGGAGGAAGCCTGTGTGAGTGGGAGGAAGCCTGTGTGAATGGGAGGAAGCCTGTGTGAGTGGAAGGAAGCCTGTGTGAGTGGAAGGAAGCCTGTGTGAGTGGGAGAGAGCCTGAGTGAGAGAGCCTGTGTGAGTGTGAGGAATCCTGTGTGAGTGAGCCTGTATGAGTATATATGTATGTCTTTATTTATATAGCGCCATTAATGTACACAGCGCTTCACACCAGTAATACACACGACAATCATATAAATAACACAATGGGAATAAGTGCTTCAGACATAAAAGTTACTTTTAGGAAGAGGAGTCCCTGCTCTGAAGAGCTTACAATCTAATTGGTGGGAAGAACGTACAGAGACAGAGGAAGCCTGTGGGGGGAAGCCTGTGTGAGTGTAAGGGAGCCTGTGTGAGTGTGAGGGAACCTGTGTGAGTGTGAGGGAACCTGTGTGAGTGTGAGGAAGCCTGTGTGAGTGTGAGGAAGCCTTTGTGAGTGTGAGGAAGCCTTTGTGAGTGTAAGGAAGCCTGTGTGAGTGTGAGGAAGCCTGTGTGAGTGTGAGGAAGCCTGTGTGAGTGTGTGAGAGCCTGTGTGTGTGTGTGAGAGCTGAGGAAGCCTGTGTGAGTGTGAGGAAGCCTGTGTGAGTGTGAGGAAGCCTGTGTGAGTGTGAGGAAGCCTGTGTGAGTGTGAGGAAGCCTGTGTGAGTGTGTGAGAGCCTGTGTGTGTGTGTGAGAGCTGAGGAAGCCTGTTTTAGTGTGAGGAAGCCTGTGTGAGGGTGAGGAAGCCTGTGTGAGTGTGAGGAAGTAGAATAGGGTGAAGGATCACGGAGGTGGCCTAAAAGACTCCTATTTGCACTCGCTAGACCAGATTTGCTAGGCTAGGAAAGATTCAATCCTTGGAGTTGCCCCCATAGCCATACATAAACACTTATAAAATCACATTTATTAAACATATATACAATAAACCTTATATCTAAAATACCACTGTGTGGCTCCAGTAAAACACAGAGAGAGCAGGGGTAGGGGAGTAATTGCCAAGAAAGTTATCCAAATGTTGAGAGACTGCTATTGTATACAGGATCGTATTGATATGCCTATACACTCTTAGGAGAGATTCCCACCACAATCCTCTATTGGTGTAATTGAGGCGTATACCCTATATAGTGTGGACAGGAGTCCCGGCGTGGGAAAGGTTGCTAGGTAGTAGTGAGTGCCTTATATCAGTGTAGCATGGGGATATATAGTCATAAGTAGCGCCCCTATATATGGTATGGTATATTATATACAGACCGAGTGGTACTGGGACCCCAATAGACTTATCCCTTTACCTTCCTCTTATAAGGTGCAGGAGGCGCCCGAATATTGCCTTTGTAGTGTGCTAAATAAGAACGCACCGCTTGATCCCTAAGATAACAGTCAGGGCGTCACTGTGTGTAGCGTGGCGCCTCTGTCTCTCGGAGCAAAGCAGATCAGTCTAGCTGCTTTACACAGGTTTATGCCATTGGTACTATCTAAGAGCAAACACTAGTGGATATACAGCTCCCTTATGTGCTCATACGACCTGACAGCCTCTCAGTGCTCTTGGCTTCCCGCTTCCTGCTTCTCTGTGACTCCGGATGACGTCACCGGAAGTGCGTCATCACGTACCAACGCACGTTTCACGCTCGTAGGCGCTTCGTCAGGGTCATGGGACTCCCCTACCCCTGCTCTCTCTGTGTTTTCCTGGAGCCACACAGTGGTATTTTAGATATAAGGTTTATTGTATATATGTTTAATAAATGTGATTTTATAAGTGTTTATGTATGGCTATGGGGGCAACTCCAAGGATTGAATTTTTCCTAGCCTAGCAAATCTGGTCTAGCGAGTGCAAATAGGAGTCTTTTAGGCCACCTCCGTGATCCTTCACCCTATTCTAGTTAACTATCCATCCCGTATGCACCCTATCCTTCTATTACCAGTGCATTTTAAGAATTAATAAATGGTGAGCGGTAGCTATTTTCTATTTCGTGAGTGTGAGGAAGCCTGTGTGAGTGTGAGGAAGCCTGTGTGAGAGCCTGTGTGAGTGTGTGAGAGCCTGTGTGAGTGTGTGTGTGAGAGAGCCTGTGTGAGTGTGAGGGAACCTGTGTGAGTGTGAGGGAGCCTGTGTGAGTGTGAGGGAGCCTGTGTGATTGTGAGGGAACCTGTGTGAGTGTGAGGGAGCCTGTGTGAGTGTGAGGAAGCCTTTGTGATGAATCCTGTGTGAGTATATATGTATGTCTTTATTTATATAGCGCCATTAATGTACATAGCGCTTCACAGCAGTAATACATGCGACAATCATATAAATAACACGTAATACAAATAACACATAATGGGAATAAGTGCTTCAGACATAAAAGTAACTTTTAGGAAGAGTAGTCCCTGCTCCGAAGAGCTACAATCTAATTGGTGGGTAGAAAGTACAGAGACAGTAGGAGGGAATTCAAATAAGTGCGTCTGCAGGGGGCCAAGCTTTATGTATCATGTATAGTATTAGCCAAAGTGCTAGTCATATGCTTCTTTAAGCAAGTGTGCCTTAAGGTGGGTTTTAAAGGTGGATAGAGGGGGTGCTAGTCGGGTATTGAGGGGAAGGGCATTCCAGAGGTGTGGGGCAGTCGGTGAAAAAGGTTTAAGGCGGGAGAGGGCTTTAGATACAAACGGGGTAGAGAGAAGACATCCTTCAGCAGAACGCAAGAGTCGGGCAGGTGTATAGCGAGAAATTAGGGCTGAGATGTAAGGAGGGGCAGAAGAGTGTAAAGCTTTAAACGTGAGGAGATTTAGGAAAGAGTAGAGTGATTCTGGCAGCAGCATTTAGGATAGATTGTAACCTCCTGCTGTCCGGCCTTCCTGCCTCTCACCTGTCTCCCCTACAATCTATCCTAAATGGCCTGCGGGCGTGGGGGGGAAAGCCTGCGGCCGTGGGGGGGAAGCCTGTGGGTGTGGCAGGAAGCCTGCGAGAGTGGCGGGAAGCCTGCGGGAGTGGGGGGGAAGCCTGCGAGAGTGGCAGAAAGCCTGCGAGAGTGGCAGGAAGCCCGTGTGTCTCCTCCAACTTAGGCCGCGCTTATAGTGCTGGCGATGTGACTGATGACGTCACCCGTCCCCGTTGCCACCCGCGAAAGTTATAATTTAACTTTCAGCGACGTCGTTAGCGACGGGGTCATTGATTAGTTCAGAGACAGTCACATGTGGCGACAGTCTCTGGAAAACCAAATTTAACCCGCTTCCAAATTGTTGGTCGCTCCATCGCCCCTGTCGCGCTTACTATAAGCGCTCGCAACGGAGTCAATTGTTTTGTTTTGGAGAGATGTCGCGGGCACTATAAGCGCAGCCACAGAAAGCAGAAGTGCAAAAGGAAAACACTTTGAAATACACAGAACAGCCCCAACACGGAGCCCGAGTCCCACTGCTGACATGGGGAACTGGCGTGTGTTTTCCATTATTTGTGTATATATATAGATCTTTATTTATATCGCGCCACCCAGGTACATAGCGCGTTACAATGTGTGTGACATAATATTATAACACATGGTGGGAATAAACCCTTCAGACATTAACCGGCAGGGAAGAGAGTCCCTGCCCCGGAGAGATCCCAGTCTGTGGTTTATTGTCCCAATATAGATTGCTAAGTGGGACTGCAGCCTTAACATGTCACTCTGCAGCCCGTCCCCATCAATCCCATCGATAAATGTGTCCCTGATGGAAAGCCTCTCCGATCAATAATCTGCCTGTGGCAGCTCTCTGTCACTGCTCACGTGGGTGTGACTGTGTGTGTGTGACACAGGCGGGGACGTGTGTGCCCAGTGTCCTGCCGGAGCTTAGTCAGCTGGCGTCTCTCCCAGCGAGGAGAACATTACCGGCTGCTCCGCGTATGATGCGCCTGACGCTCTCTGCTTTCATTTCCGCCAGGCGAACGCGATGACCAGTACCGCCCCAAACAAGAAGCCGTACCGCAAGGCCCCGCCGCAGCACCGCGAGGTCCGTCACCAGTCGCCAGGGCCCCGGGAGGACACGGCGGAGCAGCAGAGCAAGGTAACTGCAGCGCGGGCGGCACTCTACCAGCGCACTGCAGCGCGGGCGGCACTGTACCAGCGCACCTGTATTAGCAGCGCGGACGCAATAAGGCTGAGGGAGGCAGAGGGCTCGGACGCCTGCAATGTCAGCTGCTCCTCCTCCTGGTCTCTCGCATCCAGCAACGACAGGGACGCAGAGCGGCGCGAATGGGAGGCGCCACGCAGGGGCAGGACCCCCACGCTTCTCCGCCGGGTGAAATCCCTCCGGAGCAGAGGGAAGCAGGGCAGAGCCTCGCGACTCCTCGGGCTGCGCAGATTCCTGAGCCGCAGCGAGGAGAACATGGTCATCCCAGCAGGAGAGGCGCGAGACGGCAAGAGCCGGAGCCTGGAGCGGAGCCTGGAGCGGAGCCTGGTCTTCAAAGAGCCGGCAGAGGTGCTGGTTCCCAGGAAGAGCCCGCGCTCCCCCTGCCCACAGCCACTGAAAAGCATCCTCAAGCATCCAGGCCCACTGCACTTAAACCCCGGAACCGCCATTATCCCAGGTCGGACATCGGAGAGACAGCGCTCGCCCTCCATGCTCTCGCCCGCTTGGGGAGACCAGGGGATGGGCGAGACACCCTCACCAGACAGGAAGAGCCGCCAGGACAAAGCCAAATTCTCCCAGTTCCTGGACGAGATAACCTCCAGAGTGCTGAGCCCCACCAAGGAGCCGGGGGGCAGGCGGAGCGTGGAGGGGGCCTTCCCTGACGAGGCATCTCACAAGAACAAGATGGGACACGTGGAGGCCCCAGCCAGGGCCGCTCACAGGAGGGAAGGGTCTCCAAAGCATGAGAGGGGCAGGAAGAGGTCAGCAGAGAGGACCAGGTCTGCAGAAGGCTAATGTGACATGTAGAAGCCGGCTAGGCAGGGTACCAGGGAGGGAACGAATAGAGCAAGCAGCCATATGTGCCACAGTCCCGGACAGGTCACAGACCCCTTCAGAGCTGGGCTACCTAGAGACAGAGTCCCTCTCCTCTGCCTCCCACCGGAGCCCAGAGGGGAGAAGTCCGTCCCCCAGGACATCCCCTTTGTTCAGCATTACCCAAAACAAGGTAAGTTTCCCCTCAGAACCACAGTTCCTCCTCCTTCACCTTTTCAAACCTCCCTGCCAGGAGCTGCCTTTGTGTCCCTCCTACTAGAGGACCTTCTAGAAGATGCCAGCAGGGGACCTCTGGGACTGGTCACTGCACGCCCATCACAGGACACAGACCCGGCTGCAGGATATAGGGGTCAGGCTGTGCACATTCTTATCTGAGTTTTGGGGTTTGTATTTCTGGCAGGAAATTCCTATCTGCTCTGCCACGTCTTGTGCGCTTTTTTTAATGGTTCCTACAATATTGGCCACCGCTTTGGTAGGGAACAGGTTAATCCATGTGCTGGCAGCAGCAGCGAGCGGTGTAGGTATCAGAAGGGAGGATATAGATGTGTTGCTCTGTCCTCCGGTCCCCTGCACCGTCCT
>WSYH01009023.1:0-27182 GCA_036426205.1 Ascaphus truei | reverse complement strand
CCTCGTGCCCCTGAATTTAGGAGAGGAGGAGTTCTCAATGCTTCCCATTCTGTTGGCCTTCTAGATAGTGCATTGTAGGTGACAACCCGTGGCATAAGGGTATCGTGTCTGCTTATTACACCTTACAGGTGTTTGCTATCACTAGCCCAATTGAATCCCTTTTTAATTAAGCGCAGTTTTACTGGCCTACAGTACCATCCCCAGTTGAAGGCAAAGGCCGAAAACGCGTAGAGCAGGTCCAGTAGGCAGGACCCCTGTTTTGTCCCCCCCTTGGGACCACTCTTATGTGCTCTGAGCTTGCTCCTTTATTCCTCTACAGATTTGCTGAGTACCTGACATAAGGTGAAGTATCTATTAATTGCTGTAACACGACTAAGGTTGCTTTTCTGTGAGTATCTATGTGTTTTCATGTGAATTTGCTGACATTGCAATGTTACAACTTGTCCCCAGACTAGGGAGAACAGCTTATTCAGCTACCCACTGTATTAGCCACCTTACTTAACTTTTGAGTTGTGTCTGTTAATAGCTTTGTGTTATATACCTTGTCAGGTACTTGCCAGCATTTATCTGTCTATTTAGACTTTTTGTATTGTCCCTCAGGGTCACTCCTGATTAGAGGTTTTCATCAAGTTGCACCATCAGGGGATCCGGCCTTGTTTAATTTTCTGTGCTTTTATTTTTACTTTATGTTCTGTGACACTTTCTAAATACAATGTGGTTTTGTATTGTGAGCATACTTGAGTGCTTTATTGGGCCTTTTGTTCTTTCTGCAATATTATACGCCCTTTTAGCACCACGACAGATGAACATCTTTACCTATTTGTCGGTTTTGTAGTTGCCATTATTTGTCACATGGATGCGGGGTCATTTCTTTCCTCACAAAATACAGTATCATATACATATAATAGATACCACACACACACACCCACCAACACACACACACACACACACCACACCACACACCACCACACCACCACCACACACACACCACACACCACACCACACACACACACACACACAAGGAACTACATTATTAATGGTGTATACCACATAGATGAAAAAAAACTCCCAAGCTCACCCCCCCCCACTTTTAAACTGGGAATTTTTCATTTTGCTGTATGGACAGAGGACCTACTGTGGTTGTTCCCCCTCATACAGAGGTTAAAACGGGAGGTTCACATTATAGTGTTAGGACCCTGCATATTTGTTTGCCTTCACGTTGGCATGCGGGCTTATAGCGCTTTGGCCAAGGGTTTAACTAAATGACCAAGAAATTATTAATTGTAGTATTACTTTATACTTTTACCATATTATTTTGTCATTTGGATTGTAGTCTTTGGCTTCTATGTCTTTTGTTATACATTTGCCACGCTCAGTAGCACTCTCTTTTGACATAAATTATATATATATATCCAAAATTAATAGATGATACCGTTCTGTGGCTAACGAAATACTTTATTTGTGCGAGCTTTCAAGATACACTGACTCTTCTTCCTTCCGGCATGTTACAATGAATGAAGCAAGCAAAAGGTATACTTAAAAACAGTGTCTCTCACATTTCCACACCTACCCACACCATTATATCCACTCCCACTCCCACACACCTTTTGTAAAGCACTGTATATACTGTGGGCTCTCCATTCACTTATATTCACACAGATCAACCACACCCTCTTACATCACTTGCATTCAGAGAACCTTTTGACACCTCTAGCCATAAAACACATCCAACCGGGGAAGGACCAGCACAGATAACTTCCAGACCCTGTTTTAAGTATACCTTTTGCTTGCT
The DNA here is from genome assembly GCA_036426205.1 of Ascaphus truei. Taxonomy (NCBI): domain Eukaryota; kingdom Metazoa; phylum Chordata; class Amphibia; order Anura; family Ascaphidae; genus Ascaphus; species Ascaphus truei. The sequence continues at coordinate 25,390 of WSYH01009023.1, read as the reverse complement.
TCATCGCGCGAAGAAGAGATCAGTGTATCTCGAAAGCTCGCACCAAATTAAAGCATTCGTTAGCTACAGAACGGTATCATCTATTTATTTTGATTATTAAAGCTCGGCTAACACGGTACTGATCTTATATATTAGTAAATATATATATTCATATTATATATAAGATATATTATATATAGATATATTATATATATAGTATGTGGTGGGTGTTGGGTGGTTTGAGCTGGGTGTGTTTGTGGTGTGTGTGTGTGTTGTGTGTGGGTGGGTGTGTGTGTGTGTGTGTGTGTGTGTGTGGGGTTGTGTGTGTGTGGTGTGTGTTGTGTGTGTGTGTGTGTGTGTGTGTGTGTGTGTGTGTGTATCACACACACACCCACACACATTCCCAGCTCAAACCACCCCAACACCCACCACATCATATTATATATAATCTATATATATATATATATATATATAATATTATATATAATTAATATATAGTGCAGAGGCACTGACTCAATAGGCTGGAACAGTGAATTGTGAGATGCTGCAGCCAGTCCACAGAGCGTTAATCTCCTCAGAGAAAGAGCAGCAGTCTGAAAACTGATTAATCAGGGGCTGGGCTCCTCAGTGAAACAAGTTGTTTAAAAAAACACAGGAAGCTGCTATATAGAGAGACTGCTTACTCCACAGAGAGAGGGGAAGTGAAAGTTCTCCCAGCTGGGGAAGTCTGGCTCTATTGGACCCTAAGACTAAAGAAGCAGACCTCGGGGTCCCTGGAATCACACCAGGATAAAGACAAGGACTGACAGATAACGAACACTTTATTGTCACAGTGTTACTTTGTTCCATATGCCAGGGTATGTTTTGGCTTGGGAAACAGCTTAGCTGGCCATCAGTTAGTTAGGGCAAAAGCTATGGTGTTAATTAGCTTTCCTAAGGGAATAGTGTTCATTTCCTATGTTTTATTATGTTTAAAGGGACAGTACCCATTATGTTTATTTTTTATGTTAATAACCACTACAGTAAAACTTTACACAGCGTCTAGCATCTTCTGACCCTGCCGCGGACGGCCTCCTGCCACAGGTTGTGTCAGAAGTGGGATGCTATGCCTGTGGGGGTCAGTAGATGAAGATATGTTAAGGACATGAACCCAAGTAGAAAAGCAAAAATGTTATTTTGCTGAAGCAAGTGAATTTACAGCTAGCCATTGCTGTGTGTAAAGTTTGCCCGTCGGTATGAAGGATTGCTGTTGTAATGCTAATGTCTTTTGCTCAACGAAGTGAATTGCAGCTAGCAAGTGCTGTATAGTTTGCCCTGTTGGGTATGAAAGAATTGCTGTGCTGTTAAACTACGCCCTGAGCAAAGTGTGAATGTCAAGTTTGCCCTGTCGGGTATAAAAAAAATGGATTTTGCAAAGAGTGTGCCCTAACAGAACCAAGAAGGTTCTAACATTGGAAAGCAAGTACAACTCACGTGTGTTGTCTAAAGTCTGCCCCGTCGGTGTGTGAAAACTTACAAAACAAAAACGGGTTTTTTTAAATGGCTGCCGTCAAATGTCCTTTGCAATGTACATAATCATACCAGTGTCCCTTCAGGCCATACGATGACGATTACGACACATATGTGGCCCCAGGAAGAGAGCCGTACCAGCAGATGAAAGCTGTAAAAGTGACCACCGTCCCAGTGCAGGACCCCAAACCTTGGAGTCAATACCGGAATTTGAGCCATGCCGGCTAGAAGGAAACCAGGTGACTTCTAAAGTGTTCAGTATGCTGGGCCTGTCATGAACCAGGGTCACAATGTAGAGGTGTGTCCCCAAATTCTCAAATATAAACAGCGAGTTCTACAGAAGCAAATGTCCACTGCTAACCAAGTACAAGTGCTACAGGAATGGCTGAGTACCCAGTATATCCCCATGATCAGTAGCCAAGGAGAAGAGGCTGGAAAACAGAAGCATCAGCGATCCTAGCGACAAAAAACGCAGAGCTCCAAAAGATGAAGGAGGCCACTGATGCAAACCTAGACAAGCCACGGGAAGAGGTGATGGCCCTGAGATGGGACTGGCAGGATCAGACTGAGAGGTCCGCAGATGCAGATGGCTGAGTGTGAGATCAGCCGCCGAAAGGGAGGAGGTGTCCGTCAGGTAGCCGCTGATATTGCACCATGAAACCGAGGTGGCCGATATACAAAGCGGGCTGATCACATGGCAAAGGAGGGGCCAAGTTATTGCTGGAGCTGGACAGTTCCGGGAGGACCACCAGCCTCAGGTTCAGTAAGAAAAGAACGGAAACAGATTTAAGCCTGGCTCTGAGTCTATAGGAGATGTGGAATCGCGACTCAACTCTAAAGACTGAACTAGCAGCTGCACGTGTGAAAGAAAAAATACAGAAAGACAGCTTCATGACCTGAGGAGGGACATGGATTTGAGCGTACTAGCCGCAACGATGGCAGAGATACAAAAGCGTGCCTGGAGGGAGTTCGAGGCTCTGAAGACTGAGCGGGATGCCACATTGGGCTCTAATGCTGCCCAGCAGGAGGTTTCTCAGCTGAAGTTGAGAAAGAGGTTTAAACCCTAAGACAGACACTTGGGTCACGAAGAAGTCCATGGAAAAGATGTGGCGGTAGAGATAAAGAAAGTGAGGCGCTCCAGGAAGCGTGACTGCAATACCATTGCATACTACAGTCTACTTTCCACAAGGCACGAATGGGAAGGCCAAGTTGCGATGAGTAGCCAGTAAGAATCCAGTCATACTACAGTGCACATGCGACCCAAAGTGGATTCTTTGCCATGAGGGCAGCCAGTGTGAAGAGACAGTCGCGAATGGGCCGGAAGTGTGTCCCAATCGGAGAGGAAAAGACCTCACAGATTGTCCAGCGACACTCCCAACGACAGTAAGTTAAGGATCAGACAGAAAGGCCAAGCCTACGAGTCTGCTGACTGTAAAAGAAGGTTGTCTGGGTGGACTGTGGGTTAATAAGAATCCCGCCCAAGTTGAAGTACTGAAGATAAATGGTGTGGAACCAAACACTGAAGGTCGCTGATGGAGAAAGGTCAAAACCATCACCGCTAAAACAGAGTTGCTGTCTTCACAAGAGAAAGCCAAACAGTCACTGGCGAGTGTACGCAATGAGCTGACCGAGGTCAAGGCTCTTCTACAGGGTAAGGAAAACTCGGAGCACAAGAGGAAGAGGACAAAGATGCATCTTCAGGATATGCAGATGAAGGTTACAGAGTGGCGTAGAATCCTGGGCAGAGAGAGCTAATAGTCTGCAGGATGCTCAGGAACCTATTCAAGGAGGGACACAACAAAAGCGGAGATTCAACCTTAAACTCAAACTGGCACAAGACAAAGAGGTAGCGATGGTACCAGTCTGCAGGCCCAGAAGGCCTAGTACTGCCCCGAAGAAAAAGTCTTCAACTGGAAGGCAAGGAAAAAGAAAAATGGAAATCAGATGTCTCTGACAAAGAGGCTGGTGCACGGGAATAGTGCACAGGCGCTCACAGGACATGTTTAGCTGGGGGGGAGGATATGTGACAGCGTCACTGACTCAATAGGCTGGAACAGTGAATTGAGAGATGCTGCAGCCAGTCCACAGAGCATTAATCTCCTCAGAAGAAAGAGCAGCAGCTGAAACTGATTAATCAGGTCTGGGCTCCTCAGTGAAACAAGTGTTTTAAAAGACCAGGAAGCTGCTATACAGAGTGACTGCTTACTCCACGAGAGGGGGAAGTGAAAGTCTCCCAGCCGGGGAGAGTCTGGCTGCATTGACCCTAGGACTGAAAGAAGCAGGCCTGCGGGGTCCAGCTGGGAATCACACCCAGGATTAAAGACAAGGACTGACAGATAAGCAAAAACTTTATGTTCTGTGCAGAGACTGTTACTTTGTTCCATATGCCAGAGCATGTTTGGCTTGGGAACAGCTTAGCTGGCCATGTAGTTAGTAGGAGCGAAAGCTATGGTGTAGTTGGCTTTCCCTAAAGGGAATAGGTGTTAATTTCCTATGTTTTATTATGATTTAAAGGACAGTACCCTTATGTTATTTTTTTTGTGGTTATAAACCACTACAGTTAAAACTTTACACAGTGTCTAGCGACTTACTGACCCTGCCGCAAGGCCGTACTGCCACAATATATATATATATATATGTGTGTCCACAGCTCAACATATGCCGTAATAAAGAAATGTCAGAGGAATGTCAGAGGAATGACTCTAAGCGCAAAAGGGGAAAAGAAAAAGAAAGAAAAAACAATCATAGGGTAGTATGTCCTCAATTGTATCTAGATGATGGTAAGATATACACTTACAGTTAGGTAGATACATATGTGCCTTTAGTCCCTATTGGGACCAGGAGCTCAGCTTGAGAGTGGATCCCGTTTAGGGGATAAGGCGGGAAAAGAGCTATAAAGTATAAATCGTTTAATACTCACTTATAAAATACCATATAGGTGATACACTCACACTTTGTAAGTAAAAAAATGCGCAGTTGAAAGTATTGTACCTGAGTCTCTCATACTCGTATGCACTGAATCCAACAACCGGCGTTCACCCGCGATCACTTCCGCATCACGTGGTCATCGCATAGTCCGCGGATCTTGACTCTGCTGCAAACTCCTGCTTTGTGATAGGAATTCAGTCTCCCCACAGTCTCTCTCTGCTTGCATACACCTTACGTGTTTCTCCAATGTGGCTTCTCAGGGACCTAAACTTGAAATTCACTTGGAATGTGGTGTGGAGGAGTCATTCAAGGGGATTATCACACGTGCGCATGCGTTACTGTGAACAAAGCCTCAAAGGGCTGCCGCCTCAAGAAGACTCAGCGACACAATTACTGTAAAGAATGCTCAAGTTTTAAAGAATGGCTTCTGGGTGAGGGTGGAGGAGTCATTCTCGTCAAATCCGTGCGCATGCGTTGGTGAGACCGTTGGCCTCAAGAAGACTCAGTACTTCTCGATTTTAATCAGATTCATCAATGCGCAAGCAACATTTCAAAAAAGCGATATTATACTGTACAGAGGTCAATTGAAATCTCTCCTTTTGCCTTTCTCCGTGATGACAATTTTATTCTGGGGAAAATAAAATTATTACTGGTACAGTATATTATATTTCCAGTTTTGCGGCTGCTTGATGTTCTGTTGTTCAAAATATATAAAATAATGTTTTACTACTAAAAAAAAAAAGTTGATTGTTTTAAATTGGGGATACAAACAGAGAACAAACTCCAAAACCGATGCTCCAAACTGTGCAGGTGAATTTCTTCAAATTCCACATCCACAATCACTATGCATGTAGTCAGCACTACCATCAGTTCCATAATCCATGTAGCATAACCAGGGGTGAGACTGTGCACACGGGACTGAACATCGGGACGGGGCTAATAATGGTAAGGAGATGTGAAGATGGTATTGCCATGTTCCCCACGTGGAACTTGTATCACCGCAAACAGTCACTAAACTCACTCCGCCACTACCCTCACCAGATTGTTTTTAATTGTTTCACCTTTATAAAAAATACAGTGTTTCAAAAAACATACGTAAGTACTGTATAACATTTCACATAATGGTTGGTTAAAATCAGTCAGTCCCTCAAGAAGGCTACAAGAATTTCATGAATGGCTCGGGGGGGGGGGGTGTTAACGGTTGCATTACCGTTTTCTTGTTAGTAAGACTTTGCGTCGAGGTAGGTGTGGGGTGGGGACTGCTACAGTAGAAGTGTGTGCAGGATTAGTTATAAAAAAAAACGAATGAATGTGTTTGGGGGAGGATTCGTTCCACAGTAAGGGCTTATCTGCCTATAAGAATTTTCATGAATGGCTCGGGGGGGAGGGATGTGTGGTGTCTCTTGTTCACATACACCATGCGCCTAAATGTGTGATGACACGCATATGCGTTTAAACAAGATTCCATGAGACACCCGATGTTAACCATTGCTTTTCACACGTATTGTACGCATATGCGTTTGATTGAACCCGGGCTCGGGAAGATTAAAGTAAGCCACAAAGCCACCAATTACAAATGAATGGTTTGGGCGAGGTGTCGATAAGAAGTAGAAATACTTTGCCTGTGTTTGGGGGGGGGGGGGGGGGGGGGGAGAGGCTGTATGGCTGGATTATTTGTTCAAGAAATATTTCAACAGGTTATCATAATGTTTTGAAGCCCAACACCCCCAAATAAAAATCACAGTATGCCACCCACCTACATAAAGTACGTACATGACTAGTGTAATTAAAAAGTCTACAGTAGTGATTGATTCTCAGATACAAAAAATTGTTATGCAAGCCCTTGTCGAGAACTAAAAAATTTTTTTCCCAGACTTGAAATTCACTTGAATGAGAAGTCATACACACGCGCCTAATGTGAGTGACACGCATATGCTTTCAACAAGGTTCCAATGAGAACATACACGCATGCGCATAAATGTGATAAACGCATATGCGTTTCAACAATGTTCCAATGAGACATACAGTACAACGCATGCGCATAAAATAAAACAGAGAAAAAGAGCAAGCCTAGCAAAATTATTGATTAAATACATATAGAAATGTGATGACACGCAGTATGCGTTTCAGCAGGTTCCAATCCAGCAGGAAGCAAAATTATTTTTATTCGGAAGAAGACTCGACGTTATATTTCTTGTAATACTGTACTTTTTTTTCTTTATTATCCTATATACAGTACAGTATGTTATTTTTTTATTGTGTATGGCTAAGGAGCCTCTATCACGATGGACGCACTTATTAACAAATTTATATTTTGTGGCTCCCACAAAGTTGAGCAAAATAAACATGAATTTATTCCCTTGATAGGCAAACACACGACAACTGCAGAATACACATTAATATTACACTTACTGGATAGGAACAGTGGATAATGTCCAGAAAGGGCCAAAGCACCAGAAGATTGTCTTTTAAAATGTAGTCCTTTTGCAAGGCATAAATTGCCAGCCCAATCCTTCTGTGAATGTGCAAGCCTTGTCTGGTCCATTGGTTTAATCAGATAACCCCCAGCCTCCAGTGTCTAATGCAGAGTTTTGTAATAATGACTCTTTGCTTCCAGGGATGTGCTGCTGCTGCTGCTCTTTCCGCTATTAGAAGGCATGTTGGAATCCCTCACTGTAGAATGAAAAACAAAAGATATGAGGGGATAGCCGGGTGGGATGTATATAGGGTTTGGAAGCTTATTGCCAACATACCCCACCCAATCCCACTCGTGGGAAAATCTCATTCCCCAATCCACTACTTGCCCCCAGTTGGAGAGTGGGCACTAGGGATTTCCTGTTCACCAGAGCATGTGCGACAATGCTACCTTGGCAACTTAGCATAGTGCACTCCCCTCTTTACCTGGCCCCTCTCAGGCTGGAAGGTGGAACTCAGGATGTGAGCTAGAAAATGGTCAACCGGATTTCCTATTGTAATTGCAGCCTTTTCTGGGGTACCCCCCGGTACCAAGAACTGCAGCAGGTTCGTGAGTATCAAAGAATCTTTTTTACGAGTGCACAAGGAGATGAACACTCAACAGCTGTTTCAGTGTGATCTGCGGTGGGTCATTCAGTCTGTATTTATACATTAATATAACCCTTATACTTATATGCATACATGATCCCTTCACCCCAATCCACAAGCTCCACATTGCACATTGCAGCCATCCCATAATACCTGTTTCTCCAATTCCTAGGGAGTCAGATTTACCTGGGTAAATCGCAGAGCAAACCCTTGCCCAATCACACATTCCTCCTGTACACAATGACCAATAAACACTTATCAGACATCAACAAACAATAGAGGAGACAAGATGAAGACCATTAACTCCAGATCCTTTGTCTTCTCCATAGCCCCTCCTGTCATAATTCTTTCACATTTCCTCCCCTTTTTATACTTGAAACAAGTGTTCTCAGGTATAATCCAAAGTTAGTTGGAATATTGCTTAGTCTCTTAAATTCCAATCAGCCATGGCGGATCTTAGTGCTTCTTCTTCTCCCGTATACACATTTCCTCTCCTAGCAGTGGATATATCATCATATCATCCCGATATCATCCTTATTCCAGGTGATATTGTGATAGTTTGCGCAAGGGTTATACCAGTCAAAGGATATATACAAGTGTATTTTCCAGCTCTTCTTTGGAGGGCCATTATTTGAGGAGGGTCTGAGGCACATGGCAAGTAGCAGTCTACAAAACACACAGATGGACATATACTGTGACAAGGACAACAACAATAGAATCAATCCGTGGACAATTTTTGCTCCGAGAGATCCCCAGCCATGCACTTAAAAACCAAGAATTCCACCCACCTCTCATCCGAACTCTCTCCCATATTATCTTAGGTTTTCTCTGAAGAGTGTTTCTTTCCCTTATCAAGGTGCTTTCTTCCTACATATCCAATTCCTTCCTCAATCCAAGTGCAACACATTCAGCCCCGATAGGTTGACAGAGCGCCTCCACTGTCTGCTAACAAACTATCTAAGCCGATTTGATGGGACACTACGCTGGATTATATGTTTTTGTTCCTCAGTTACATCTTAATTCTCATAAGTTCATTACATATCTGCATAAGTGCCCGAGAAAATTATTTTTATCCTGTTCATAACTCAGTTCACCCAGCCTGTCCCAAACTGGGAACCATGCCCATGCTTATCTGCTTGTTGTGAAAAATCTCTCTCTTTCACGATATAAATGTTCTCCTCATCTAACATTTGAGATATATCAGACTCATTAAAAACTCTCGTGGCTGGGGTTACCAACCCCAAATCTACATTGACCTATTCCTCCCACAGGTATCATTCCATGCTGATACCACAAATCCAGTAAAGATTAATGGGATGGCTATAAGGTCGCTTTTATCATGCTGTTCCACGATATTCAGTTAAGTCTAGTCATGTGTCTGACAAAAGGGGGAATTCATATAGTTTTCCATTTCGTATACTATTAGTATAAGATCGCTAGTATCGGTATAATCATTCTCACCCACCAATTGAGTCAATATGCACGGGATTCCCATGTAAATGATAAACCCAGAGTATGGTTTTTTTGGCATATTACATGGACAGGTTTATAGATTAAAATAACCAATTACGAAGATAAATGGGGGACGTATGGAGGCTACAGGACATTATCTCTGAGGTGTAATTAAATTGGGCAATCATTGGATCTCCATCTTACTAGGAATTGGAGAATCAGATCAGGACTACACCTGAGAAGGCAATTGGTGCTGCCTCTATGGGCAACTTAGATTATGTAAGGGTACCAACCCAAATTTCCAACCAGCTGCTCTTTTTTCCGGAAGTAAACTGGATTTGGTAGTTATCTCTAGATATCTTTTTTGTCTATCCGCTTCTTCCAATGCATCCTGTCGTATTTGTTTCCGTCACTAAAATGCAGTTAAACTTAAAACAGTGAAAAACCAACACTATACTATGAGAACGCAAATGTCCAGGCCGGATCCATCAAATACTTCCCAAAGGGGTGATATGTCCTATCCTTCCTAGGGGGTTCCTTTTACATGTCTTTGTTACACGTTTTTTGAACTTGGTCCGCCAATTTACAATGAGAGGCGGTGGACCGGATTTGACTTCTGTGACTTTGAAGGCTAGGTTCTGGCGGTAACCAAAGTTGATAAGGGCCCCTTCACTGTTGGCTGGCAGCGGTGTTTTCTCTTTAGAAATTCTTAACAAGTGATCCCAATCTCCAGCTTCCCCGACGTGAGTCTTAAAAACTTATTTTGGTAGCTGTACAGCTTTAAGGCTTGAATGGAGACTATAAAATGGATTAGTTGGCGTAAATATTTATATATTGTCCATCTGCTATCAATGATCCTTAAGAAGCAATTTGTACTGAGAAAGCCGTAATCATTGGTGTCTCGCCCCGTCAATATCTCATGAAGACAGGCACATGGTACGACACGGTGTGCTTCTGATGGACATAAGTGCCAAAGGGTAGCGCCTTCAGGCGCACTTGATATCCGTTTTCCTCTTCCTACAAATCTCCCTATCTTACCCTAAATGGCCCATTAGCAGTTCACTGCGCCAGCGGTCTGTGTGTGGATGTTGTCGACACTGGCGGTGATAGGTAATACCTAACCCTTAGCAAACCTGTTGGACTACTGACTGACTTGTAAAAAATGTGTACCCTCTATCTGAAAAATATGATCTGTCAGACCATATCAGGAATACATTCCTACAGCATGTAGAGCATTGGTAGCGAGCTCTTAGCCTTTGAACGGGATAGGACTTCCCCCCAATGGGAGAATGTACAAAATTGATTACCTACACATTTTATAAAGTAAACTACCTAGTCATTTCAATTTATTAAAATCTATCTGTAGATTTTAAAATGGCCCCCAGGGCAGGGTGGATGATTAACCCACTGTGAATGTTTGACTGGTCTGCTGATATAAAAATCCTGGCCATGAGACATTTGTGTACAGTTGTCTTTCTGCTGCTACGTCACCCCTGGTTGGCCCAACAGTCCTTTTGATAATGTCCCACTTATTCCCCATCCTTGTTCACAGGGGAAACAAGTGTGTGCGCATGCGAAATATGGGCATCAAGGAAAGGGGCAAGAGCTTTGCCATTCATCATGTTAATTTTGACATTGGGGCATGTTTTAAGATATACTGTAACAGTTAATGAATTCACACATAATTCGCACCCTTTTTGCCAGTAGGCAGACATTCATGAATCGCTGAAGCAAGGGGGGTAATAGGATCTCTGGTGACCACGCCGCAGCCGTCCAGAGAGCACCAGAGGTCCATCAGGGTTGTGTTAGTGCACCCTTCCAGTCGCATGATTCTAGTTGACGATGAGAATAGGGTTTAAGGGCAGATCACTTAACAATCAGTGATTTCAGAGACTAGGTGGGTAATATAAACATTTTCAGTATCCTGACGGTACGCGAATATAAATTTATATAGTTACCACACAAAACAAAAGTAGAATCATTAGTTCACACCGTCGTGTTTCACCGTGTCGGCGAGTACAAAAGTCGGGGTAAGGATTGAAACACACAAATTAGCAACTTGCAATGGCATAGAAACCCTGGGTAGAAGATTTGCATTTGACCGTTCAGTTTTGGGATTGCATAATACTGAACACTGAATTATACTCGTGGTGTACTCTCTGACTGGATTGCTCTAAGATAGCATTTCTTAAGAGGATGAGTGGTTATAGACACGGTATTCAGGTGAGACCCAGCTTTGGGAAGAGAAAAATGGTATGCGGTATAGAACAGGTCAAATATTTGTTAACTTTATGCAGTAGAAAATAGTGTGCGTTAAATTTCAGAATATAAACCGGAACAAGAACATTTTTAGTTCTCCCTTTCGGACTTTCCCCACTAAATAGTTTAATTCGCACTCTAACATTTATATGGAGGAGAGAGAGGCAGAGAACCTTAACAAACAAAAAAAAATACCAAGAAAGTGGGGCATTGAATGTCAAAATAAAAACCTTCATCCAAAAACCTGGTCCCTGTCGATAAAGACAGCAGACTCCTGCAGGTTATGAAAATTGATACAATAGTCAGCATCCAAGAACCAATATATATACACTTGTTCTATCTGCAGCACTTATAAAATATTTGTGTATTTGAGTAATACAGGTAGGTTTGATTGTAAGGGGGTCTCAAAGAGTCTGGTCCTTAGTTGAGTGTTTCGTGTTTACTATTGTTTCACTGAGATAGACAGGAGCTGCTGCAGCAGCGCAGTCATGCGCCTCGCAATACGATGAAAGTTTGTTGCTCTAACTGCATCTAGGTAAGGTACCTATATAGGCTCCATGGCCTACTAGTACCGTGTGGTGTTCTCGTGCGTACTCCTGACGGCATATCTACAGAGGCCAAAATAATGGTGTCTTGTCTGGCTATTTGCGCCAGAGGTGGTTTTTGAACATAGAGCTTACCAGACAGACTTGGGCTTGTGCAGAGTGTTTCAGCTTGCCAGCTGTGAATTGACCGATAGGTGTCTTTATGTATTTGGTTTAGCTGCTTTTAACTACTCTTTTCAATTACTGCTGTCAAAAATCAGACAGGATCATTCATTTTAAGAAAAACAATGCCCGTTAATCCTATTATAAGTTTGAACAGAGAAACCTTGATACTAACCAAAAAACAACAAATAACACCATCTTCGGCCACCTCTTTCCATAAACAAAAAATCTATTGTTTAAATTACTATTATTTCTAATTCCCCCTTATATCTTCATATTTTATTTGTATACAATGATCTTTACATTGGTACACAACAGATCGCCCACACCCAGGAAACAAACCTGTGCTACGGGTAAAAATGTTAAACTGAGTCTTGACTTATTATGTAAATACAAGAACTATACTTAGTCAGGATTGTAAAGAAATCTTTTTACAAACTGCTCAAATTTCATTCTCCAATTTTCTTTTTAAGCTTTACAACTAACAAAAATGTCTGCTCTCGGATTTATTTTACCCTTATTTATTATTAGCTTAATTCATTAATCTTACCTCAAGGAATAAACACAAAAACACTTCACAACTGTAATAATCTATGCGCGCTTCAAACTATTTACAAGTTACTTTGCTAAAAACAAAAACAAACAAAACACAAGAAATAATATATATATAGTTATGAAAGAGCGATGTCCCCTGTTTTCTTTTTAAGTCAACGACATAGAAATCAGATATCCTAGCAAATGTCTTTCTAGGTAATGGTTAACTTGTATACTGTGAAGATGTATCACACTCCTGTGTAGGTTTGTGGGTGTGGAAGGTAGGGGGGACGGGGGCATGCTTCTGCGCTATTGGTCACTGAGAGCTTAAATTGATTTGTTATTGTGATTCATCTCTCATTGTTCTTGCACTTCCTTTATATTATATGCCGATATAGTTATAAGGAGAGTGTTATTACCTAGTGTCCCCTGGACCCACTGTGGTCGCAGAGAATTTCCATGACTGGGGACAGACAATTGATATACTACAAAATAGGGGTGTCGACCCCGCTGGGTGGGCCCCTTTACGGTGTCCCAAGGGATAAATTTCCCATATAGTTTACTGCAGTTTTCCCGATATATTTTACAGAACAGATCTTCCTTAGTCACACAGACAACAATCTTATAATGTTTTATAAATATTCTTAGTACCTCACGGGCATTTCTTCACTCGGGTAAGCAACGTCACGGAGTTCAGGGTTTCCCACAAGACATTCAACAATTAATACTAAAGTCCCTTTTAATAAAGGTGGCTTAACCTTGTATCTTGGTCGACTGGAAATTGCGCTTGGATCTCCCGTTCCTGCCTTTGGTCCTGGGGTCCCGAGATGTAGGAATCCCACTTCTGGACACCAACTGTGAATTGCCGAGCGTGGGTCGTGGTATCATGAATCTTATACATTGCACAAGGATGATGACACATCAGACAAGGCGTTTCAGTTTGTCTGAGTGGAGGTCTCCCGTCTACCGATTGCTGTACAGTACATTATCCTTGGAACTTTATTTGCTATGCATTAGGTATTCCCTTCAGTCCAATCCACAAGGCGTCCAAATTGCACATGTTGCATACGCGATCCCATAATACTGTTTCTTCCGCCAAATTCCAGTGAGTGACAGTGATTTACCTGGGGTATAGGGGTTGTGGGGGGGAATCGGGCAGGGACAAGAAGGGGGACCTATGGCCTCGGCCGGATCCGCCAGTCCGTCCTTTACACGAAGACACTACACCTGTACTGCCGACCTGCCACCATAGCAGTGTAGGAGTAGACAAGTCAGGTGAGAATACCATGGTAACGGTGCGGGAGACCCCAGATCCTGTTTGTCGTTCCTGCAGGAACATGCATCACGACTGCAACCGCGCATGTCCATGACGTCATACGTAACCGCCCCCGGCGCCTTTCACTGGTCATGGAAGGGATGGCAAATGCCTCAGATCTCACTGAACTCAAAGCGCCTCACTGCGCATGCTTGCCCTTAGTTGGCTGGAATTGCGCAATCTTGATGATATATATATAACGTCCATGCTTGACATGCGCAGTATATACATCTCACCACAGTAAGGAAAAATCTGTCTTAAAGGGATATAACACATAGTATATAGATAACATGAATAAGCTGTACAACAGGCATCTATTGTCACACAGCAAGGGAGTTTTAAGTTATCAGACAGATAATGATTGCATATCAAATACTATCTTGACAATATTTACTGTTGGTGACCATATATTAAAGAAATTCATAGTCATATGGATAAACAAGGACTGGATAATCAATTATATTGTCCTTAATGCAGAGATATCTGTACTATTATTAATGTCCATAAATATCAATAGCATGGGTTAAACATCCCATGTAAACAACAGACAGAATCAGGAAAATCAGAAAAAACGAGCATAGCTTTAGGGAAATCCCTATAGAGCGATCTTATATCAGAATAGGATGCACTTCTTTCTGTCCAGGCATCACATGTGACCTGAAAAAAGATCATTATACAAGGATTATACAGTAATGATGACAAAATGATGTTTTCCTTCACAAGGGCTAGGTGATTTTGGTTCGCAGGTGTTGGCAAAGTTCGATGGAAGAATATGTTGGAAACTCAGTCCTGAACATGATCGTTACATGGATGTCCCATCTGTGATAGTATAATTCTTTTTTCATAATATCTTCATGGTCCTATTTGTTGCAGAGAATCAGTGGATGAGCAAAGGACTACTTTTAAAAGACATCTTCTGGTGCTTTGCACTTTCTGGACATTATCCCATCCCTGTTCCTATCCAGTAGTTGAATTATTAAGTGTATTCTGCAGTTGTCGTGTGTTTCCTATCAAGGGAAAAATCTCAGTTTATTTTGCCAACTTTTGTGGGAGCCACAAATATAAATTGTTAATAAGTGCGTCCATCGTGATAGAGGCTCCTTAGCCATACACATAAAAAAATATCATACTGTCATGTATATAGGATAATAAAGGAAAAAAAGTACAGTATTACAAGAATATAACGTCGAGTCTTCTTCCGAATATAAATAATTTTTCCGCTCATGCGGATTGGAACCTTGCTGAAACGCATACTGTGCGTGTCATCACATTTCTATATGTATTATTTTTAATCATACTTTTGCTAGGCTTGCTCTTCTTTCATCTGTTTTTTATTTATTGCGCATGCGTTGTACTGTATGTCTCTTGGAACATTGTTGAAACGCATATGCGTGTTATCACATTTATGCGCATGCGTGTATGTCTCATTGGAACCTTGTTGGAAACGCATATGCGTGTCATCACATTTAGCGCGCGTTGGTATGACTTCTCATTCAATGTGAATTTCAAGTCTGGGAAAAAAATTTTTTTAGTTCTCGACAAGGGCTTGCATAACAATTTTTTGCTATTCTGAAATCAATCACTACTGTAGCTTTTTAATTCTACACTAGTCATGTACGTACTTTATGAGGTGGGTGGCTACTGTGATTTTTATTTGGGGGTGTTGGGCTTCAAAACATTATGATAACCTGTTGAAAATATTTCTTTGAACAAATAATCCACCATACGCCCTCTCCCCTCCCCCCCCCCCCCCCCCACACACACAAGCAGGCTAAAGTATTTCTACTTCTTATCGACACCTCGCCCAAACCATTCATTTGTATTGGGCTTTGTGGCTTACTTTAATCTTCCCGAGCCCGGGTTCAATCAACACGCGCATGCGTACAATACGTGTGAAAGCAAATGCGTGTTATCACATGCGTGGTGTCTCATTGGAATCTTGTTTAAAACGCATATGCGTGTCATCACACATTTAGGCGCAGGCGTATGTGACAAAAGAGACACCCACACTCCCTCCCCCCCGAAGCCATTCATGAAAATTCTTATAGGCAGATAAGCCCTTACCTGTGGAACGAATCCTCCCCCAAACACATTCATCTTTCGTTTTTTTTTACAACTAATCCTGCACACACTTCTACTGTAGCAGTTTCCCACCCCACACCTACCTCCTCGCACGCAAAGTCTACTAACAAGAAACGGTAATGCAACCCGCTTAACACCCCCCCCCCCCGAGCCATTCATGAAATTCTTGTAGCCCTTCTTGAGGACTGACTGATTTTAACCAACCATTATGTGAAATGTTATACAGTACTTACTGTATGTTTTTGAAACACTGTATTTTTTATAAAAGGTGAAACATTTAAAAAACAATCTGCGTGAGGGTATGGCGGAGTTTTAGTGACTGTTTGCCGTTGATCAAGTTCCACGTGGGACATGGCAATACCATCTTCACATCTCCTTACCACTTATTAGCCCCGTCCCGATGTTCAGTCCCGTTGCACAGTCTCACTCCCCTGGTTATGCTACATGGATTATGGAATGATCGGTAGTGCGTACTACATTGCTATACAGGTGGATTGTGGAATTTGAAGAATTCACCTGCACAGTTTGGAGCATCGGTTTTTGGAGTTTGTTCTTGTTTGTATCCCAATTTAAAACAATCAACTTTTTTTTTTTGTTAAAACATTATTTTATATATTTTGAAACACAGAACATCAAGCAGCCGCAAAACTGGAATAGATAATTACTGTACCAGTAATAATTTTATTTTTCCCCAAAATAAACTTGTCAGTCACGGAGAAGGCCAAAGGAGAGATTTCAATTGACCTACTGTACAGTATAATATCGCTTTTTTGAATGTTGCTTGCGCATTGAGAATCTGATTTAAAATCGAAGTACTGAGTCTCTTGAGGCCAACGGTTTCCTACACACGCATGCGCACGGATTTGACGAGAATGACTCCTCCACCCTCACCCCCGAACCATTCTTTTAAAATCTTGAGCATTCTTTACAGTAATTGTGTCGCTGAGTCTTCTTGAGGCCGGCAGCCTCTTGATGCGCTTTCACAGTAACGCATGCGCACGTGTGATAATCCCTCTTGAATGACTCCTCCACACACCATTCCAAGTGAATTTCAAGTTTAGGTCCCTGACAAGCCACATGAAACACGTAAGGTGTATGCAAGCAGAGAGACTGTGTGGGAGACTGAATTCCTATCACAAAGCCGAGTTTGCAGCAAGTCAAGATCCCGCGGACTATGCGATGACCACGTGATGCGGAAGTGATCGCGGGTGAACGCCGGTGTTGGATTCATGCAGTACTGAGTATGAGAGACTCATGTACAATACTTTCAACTGACGCATTTTTTTACTTACAAAGTGTTAGTGTATCACCTATATGGTATTTATAAGTATTGTTATAAACGATTTTTTACTTTATAGTCTCTTTTCCCTGCCTTACCCCTAAACGGGATCCATCTCACTGAGCTCCTGGTCCCAATAGTGGACTAAGGCACATATGTATCTACCTAACTGTAAGTGTATATCTTACCATCATCTGATACAATTGATTGGACATACTACCCTATGATTGTTTTTTTTCTTTTCTTTTTTTTCCTCCCTCTTTTGCGCTTAGGTCATTCCTTCTGACATTCCTCTGACATTTCTTTATTACGGCATATGTTGAGCTGTGGACACACATATTATATATATAGATATTTGGGAGTACGGCCTTGCGGCAGGGTCAGTAAGTCGCTAGACACTGTGTAAAGTTTTAACTGTAGTGGTTTATATCCACAAAAAAATAAACATAATGGTACTGTCCTTAATCATAATAAAACAATAGGAAATTAACCCCTATTCCCTTTAGGGAAAGCCAACTACACCATAGCTTTCTCCCTAACTAACTACATGGCCAGCTAAGCTGTCCCAAGCCAACATGCTCTGGCATATGGAACAAAGTAACAGTCTCTGCCCAGAACATAAAGTGTTTTGCTTATCTGTCAGTCTTGTCTTTAACCTGGGTGTGATTCCCAGCTGGACCCCGCAGGCCTGCTTCTTTCAGTCCTAGGGTCAATGCAGCCAGACTCTCCCCGGCTGGGAGCAACTTTCACTTCCCCCTCTCTCTGTGGAGTAAAGCAGTCACTCTGTATACAGCTTCCTGTGTCTTTTAAAACACTTGTTTCACTGAGGAGCCCAGACCCTGATTAATCAGTTTTCAGCTGCTGCTCTTTCTCTGAGGAGATTAATGCTCTGTGGACTGGCTGCAGCATCTCTCAATTCACTGTTCCAGCCTATTGAGTCAGTGACGCGGTCACATTCCCTCCCCCCCCGCTAAACATGTCCCTGTGAGCGCCGTGCACTATTCCCGTGTCACCAGCCTCTTTGTCAGAGACATCTGATTTCCATCTTTTCTTTTTCCTTGCCTTCCAGTTGAAGACTTTTCTTCGGGGCAAGTAACTAGCCCTTCTGGGCCTGCAGACTGTACCCGACCGGAAGCTCTGCTACCTCTTTGTCTTGTGCCATTTTGAGTTTAAGGTTGAATCTCCGCTTTTGTTGTGTCCCTTCCTTGAATAGGTTCCTGAGCATCCTGCAGACTATTAGCTCTCTCTCCGCCAGGATTCTACGCCACTCTGTAACCTCATCTGCATATCCTGAAGATGCATCTTTTCCTCTTCCTCTTGTGCTCCGAGTTTTCCTTACCCTGTAGAAGAGCCTTGACCTCGGTCAGCTCATTGCGTACACTCGCCAGTGACTGTTTGGCTTTCTCTTGTGAAGACAGCAACTCTGTTTTAGCGGTGATGGCTTTTGACCTTTCTCCCATCAGCTTACCTTCAGTGTTTTGTTCCCACCATTTATCTTCAGTACTTCAACTTGGGCGGGATCTTATTAACCCACAGTGCACCCCATACACCTCTCTTTTACAGTCAGCAGACTCGTAGGCTTGGCCTTTCTGTCTGATCCTTAACTTACGTTCGTTGGGAGTGTCGCTGGACAATCTGTGAGGTCTTTCTCCTCTTACGATTGCGGACACACTTCCGGCCCATCGCGACTGTCTCTTCACACGGCTGCCCTCATGGCAAAGAATCCACTTTGGGTCGCATGTGCACTGTAGTATGGACTGGATTCTTACTGGTGGCTACTACTCCATTCGCAACTTGGCCTTCCCATTCCGTGCCTTGTGGAAAGTAACTGTAGTATAGCAATGGTATTGCAGTCACGCTTCCTGGAGCGCCTCACTTTCTTTATCTCTACCTGCCTACCGCCATCTTTTCCATGGACTTCTTCTGTACCCAAGTGTCTGTCTTAGGTTTATAACCTCTTTCTCCAACTTCAGCTGAGAAACCTCCTGCTGGGCAGCATTAGAGCCCAATGTGGCATCCCGCTCAGATCTCAAGCCTCGAACTCTCCTCCTCAGGCACGCTTTTGTATCTCTGCCTCTTGCGGCTAGTACGCTCAAACTCCATGTCCCTCCTCAGGTCATGAAGGTCTTCTCTGTATTTTTTCTTTCACACAGTGCAGCTGCTAGTTCACTTCTTAGAGTTGAGTCGCGATTCCACATCTCCTATAGACTCAGAGCCAGGCTTATACTGTTTCCGTTTCTTTATACTGAACCTGCAGCTGCTGGTGGTCCTCCCGGAACTGTCCACTCCAGCAATAACTTGGCCCCCTCCTTTGCCATGTGATCCACCGCTCTTGTATATCGGCCACCTCGTTTCATGGTGCAATATCAGGCAGGCTACCTGACGGACACCTCCTCCCTTCGCCTGGCGTGTATCTCACACTCAGCCATCTGCATCTGCGACTCTTCGTCGATGCCTGCCAGTCCCATCTCAGGGCCATCACCTCTTCCCGGTGCTTGTCGCTCAGTTTGCATCATGCCTCCTCTCATCTTTTGGAGCTCTGCAGTTTTTTGTCGCTAGGATCGCTGATGCTTCGTTTCAGTCCCCTCTTCTCCTTGGCTACTGACTCATGGGGATATCACTGGGTACCTCAGCCATTCCTGTAGCACTTGTACTGGTTAGCAGCCTGACATTTGCTTCTGTAGAACTCGCTGTTTTATATTTGAGAATTTGGGGACACACCTCTACATTGTGACCTGGTTCATGACAGGCCCAGCATACTGAACACTTTAGAAAGTCACTGGTTTTCCTTCTAGCCGGCATGCTCAAAATTCCTGGTCATGACTCCAAGGTTAGGGGTCCTGCACTCTGGACGGTGGTCACTTTTACACTTTCATTGCTGGTACGCCTCTCTTCCCTGGGGCCACATATGTGTCGTAATCGTCATCGTATGGCCTTGAAACACTGTTTTGTATGATTATACATTGCAAAATGGACATTTGACGGCAGCCTTTAAAAAACCCGTTTTTTGTGTTTTGTAAGTTTTCCACACCCGACGGGCAACTTTAGACAACAACACGTGAGTTGTACTTGCTTTCCAATGTTAGAACCTTCTTGTTCTGTTAGGGCACATTCTTTGCAAAATCCATTTTTTTTATACCCGACAGCAAACTTGACATTCAGCACTTTGCCAGGGCGTAGCTTTACACAACACAGCAATTCTTTCATACCCACAGGGCAAACTTTAATACAGCACTTGCTAGCTTGCAAATTCACTTCGCTTGAGCAAAGAACATTAGCATACACAGCAATCCTTCATACACCACGTGGCAAACTTTACACACCAGCCGGCTACTGTAAATTCACTTGCTTCAGCAAATTAACATTTTTGCTTTTCTACTTGGGTTCATGTCCTTAACATATCTTCATCTACTGACCCCCACAGCATAGCATCCCACTTCTGACCTACACACCTGTGGCAGGACGGCCTCGCGGCAGGGTCAGTAAGATGCTAACGCTGTGTAAAGTTTTTACTGTATGTGTTATTAACCAAAAAATAAACATAATGGTACTGTCCCTTTAAATCATAATAAACATAGGAAATGAACCACTATTCCCTTAGGGAAAGCTAATTACACCATAGCTTTGCCCTAACTAACTGCAGGGCCAGCTAAGCTGTTTCCCAAGCCAAACCATACCCTGGCATATGGAACAAAGAAACACTGTGACATAAGTGTTTTTCTTATCTTCAGTCCTTGTCTTTATCCTGGTGTGATTCCCAGCTGACCCCGCAGTCTGCTTCTTTACAGTCTTAGGTCCAATAGCACCAGACTCCCCCCAGCTGGGAGAACTTTCACTCCCCTCTCTCTGTGGAGTAAAGCAGTCTCTCTATATTAGCACTTCCTGTGTTTTTTTAAAACACTTGTTTCACTGAGGAGCCCAGCCCCTGATTAATCAGTTTTCACCTGCTGCTCTTTCTCTGAGGAGATTACCGCTCTGTGGACTGGCTGCACATCTCACAATTCACTGTTCCGCCTATTGAGTCAGTGCCGCTGTCTCTATATATATATATAATATATTATATCTATATATATATATATAGCTATATATATTTTATATATGATTGGTGGGTGTTGGGGTGGTTTGAGCCTGGGAATGTTGTGTGTGTTTGTGTATCATACACACACACCACACACACCCCCACACACACACACACCCACACCCACACCCCACACACACACACCCCACACACACACACACAACACAACACCACCACCACACACCACACACACACACCCCCAAACACACCACACACACACACAATCCAGCTCAAACCACCCCACACCCCCACTCATCATATTTTTAATTTTTTTATATCTTTTATAATCTTCTTATATTTTGTTTTTTCTCTGTTCCGTCCGTGTTAGCCGAGCTTCAATATCAAAAAATAAATAGATGATACCGTTCTTTAGCTAACGAACTGCTTAATTTGTGCGAGCTTTCGAGATACACATGATCTCTTCTTCGGCGATGAAGCAAGCAAAAGGTTACTTAAAAACAGTTGTCTCTTGGAATTTTATCTGTGCTGGTCCTTCCCCCGGTTGGATGTGTTTATGGCTAGAGGTGTCAAAAGGTTCCTGAATGCAAGTGATGTAAGAGTGTGTGTGTTATCTGTGTGAATATAAGTGAATGGAGACCACAGTTATACAGTGCTTTACAAAAGGTGTGTGGGAGTGGGAGTGATATAAATGGTGTGGGTAGGTTTGGAAATGTGAGAGACACTGTTTTTAATATAACCTTTTGCTTGCTTCATTCATTGTAACATCGCCGGAAGAAGAGATCAGTGTATCTTGAAAGCTCGCAAATAAAGTATTTCGTTACCACAGAACCGTTATCATCTATTATTTTTTGGATATATATAATAATTTATGTCAAAGAAGGATGCTACTGAGCGTGCAAATGTATATAACAAAGACATAGAAGCCAAAGACTACATCCAATGACACAAAATATGGTAATAAATATAAAGTTAAATACTACAATATAATATTTTCTGGTCATTTAGTAAACCCTTTGGCCAAAGCGCTATAAGCCTGCATGCCAACGTGAAGGCTAACCAATATGCAGGGTCCTAACACTATACGGTGAACCTCCCGTTTTACCTCTGTATAGGGGGAACAACACAGTAGGTCCTGTCCATACAGCAAAATGAAAAACTTCCCAGTTTAAAAGGTGGGTGGGGTGAGCTTGGGAGTTTTTTTTCATCTTATTGTATACACCATTAATAATGTAGTTCCTTGTGTGTGTGTGTGTTGTGTGTGTGTGTGTGTGTGTGTTTGTGTGTTGGTGTGTGTGGTGTGTGTGTGTGGTGTGTGTGTTGGTGTGTGTGGTTGTGTGTGTGTTGTGTGTGTCTTTCTCTATTGTTTGTTTTTTTGTCTTTTGTGAGAGAAAATGACCCCGCTCCAGTGTACTAATGGCACTACTACCCGACATGGTAACGAGTAATCATCTCGTGGTGCTAAAAGGGGTATAATCTTGCAGAAAGAACAAAATGAGCCCCCCTAAACAACACTCAAGTATGCCTTCACAATACAAAAACCACATTGTTTATTTAGAAAGTGTCACAGAACATAAAGTAAAAATAAAGCACAGAAATTAAACACGCTGGTCCCCTGAGTGCAACTTGATGAAAACCTCTAATCAGGGTGACCCTGAGGGACAATACAAAAGTCAAATAGACAGATAAATGCTGGCAAGTACCTGACAAGGTATATACACAAAGCTATTAACAACACAACTCAAAGTTAAGTAAGTGGCTAATACAGTGGGTAGCTGAATAATGCTGTCTCCCTAGTTCTGGGGACAAGTGTGTAACATGGCAATGTCAGCAATTCACAGTGAAAACACATAGATCCTCACAGAAAAGCCACCTTAGTCTGTTACAAGCAATTAATAGATACTTCACTTATGTCAGGTCTCAGCAAATCTGTAGAGGAATAAAGGAGCAAAGCTCAGAGCACATAAGAGTTCCCAAGGGGGGACAAAACAGGGGATCCTGCCTACTGGACCTGCTCCACGCGTTTCTCGGCCTTTGCCTTCAACTGGAGTGGTACGTAGTGCAGTAAAACATGCGCTTTAAAAAGGGATCTAATTGGCTAGTGATAGCAAACACCTGTAATTTTAATAAGCGCACACGACACGATGCCATCCATACGGTGTCACCTAACAGCACTATCTAAAGCCAACAGAATGGGAAGCATTGAGAACTCCTCCTCTCCTAAATTCAGGGCACCGAGGGCAGAACATGCATCACGACTGCAACCCGCGCATGTCCATGACGTCATACGTACCCGCCCGCCGCGCTTTCACGGTCATGGAGGGATGGCAATGCCTCAATCTCACTGACTCAAAGCGCCTCATCTGCGCATGCTTGCCCTTAGTTGGCTGGAATTGCGCAATCTCTGATGATATATTATAACGTCCATGCTTGACATGCGCAGTATAATACATCTCACCACAGTAAGGAAAAATCTGTCTTAAAAGTGATATAACACTAGTATATAGATAACTGAATAGCTGTCAACAGGCATCTATTGTCAACAGCAAGGTTTTTAAGTTATCAGACAGATATGATTGCATATCAAATACATATCTTGACAATATTTACTGTTGGTGACCATATATTAAAGAAATTCTAGTCATATGGATAACAAAGGACTGGATAATCAATTATATGTGTCCTTAATGCAGAGATATCTGTACTATTTTAATGTCCATAAATATCAAATAGCATGGGTTAAACATCCCATGTAACAACAAAAGAATCAGAAAATCAGAAAAAACGAGCATAGCTTTAGGGAATCCCTATATAGCGATCTCGTATATCAGAATAGGATGCACTTCTTTCTGTCCAGGCATCACATGTGACCTGAAAAAGATCTTATACAGGATTATACAGTAATGATGACAAAATGATGTTTTCCTCACAGGGCTAGGTGATTTGGTTCGCAGTGTGTGGCAAGTTCGATGGAAGAATATGTTGGAAACTCAGTCCTGAACATGATCGTTACATGGATGTCCCATCTGTGATGTATAATTCTTTTTCATAATATCTTCATGGTCCTATTTGTTCAGAGAATCTATACTCTGATCTGTTGGTGACTTTAAACAAACATGGAGTCATTTTCAGGTTCTCAAATGTCCCATGCAAAGCACACTGAAGTTCAAACAGAGTTTGTAGGTAAGTACCATTCATTTTAATCCAATGTTGTCGTTCTTGGGTGTGATGTCTTCCTCATTCATTCCGAAATTCCTGATGATCCTCTTCATTACAGCCAGTGTCTTTTTACAGTCAAATTCGTTATTGCAGATTGGGATGTAGTATAGATCACATCTTAATGCTGAACTCTGCGGAGCAAACCCAGGACTCGTGTAACTTGAATGCAGCGGGAAAAGAGAGGAAAAAGGGGGAAAGAGAGGGAGGTGCATGAATTCTTATCATACACTTTAAAAAGCGAAAGATTCTAAGGGTACATGCATTAACAGGGCGGAGCATTAGTGGTAATATCTAAATGAACATCCGCGAAGCCCAGGTAGTCGTTCATGGCCTCGCGGTATCATTGATCATCCACTGAACGATCCACCTGGACCCCTTCGTAAGAGTGCCTTTCCAAATCACCACCCCTCATTCCAAGGCTCACTTTCTGTTCGGTATCCAATGCCTGTAACAGTGTCACAATCTGATGTCATGTGTCAGACAGAATGCCGTTGCAACGGATGTTATTTCTTAAAAGCCAAAGATCTTTGGAGCATTTTTATATGTTCCTAACGTGTTCGAGAACTCTGAATCTTAGTTCTCGTGTGGTCATCCAATACGAAGACACAAGGAACATTAGACAATAAATCACTCTTTTTACTGCAGTTAAGACAATCCTTAATTTTGAAATGTTTTATTTTGTTTGGAGAGTCTGTGAACACTCTGTCTGACACATTGTCGTGAGGCAGAGCAGTTTTTACATTTGGTAACAGCCTTTTCTTTTGTATATTGTGGTGGGGAATGTTTCCTTGGGAGTTGAACAAAATACTAGCCTACATAGTTGTACTCTAAGGTTTGAGAGACGTGCGACTCGTCCATGTGTCCACCTTACCCAGTTTCTTTTAAGGTTCAGGTCAGTCATTAGGATGTTCCATGACTTTGTCAGTGTCTGGCTAGCTATTCCATGTTTTGTTATCAGTGTCCAATAAAACGATTTGATGGTCTAAATTATTATTTTGTTTTTGGGACTACAAAGTTCTCCCTGGGGT